>PVJC01003775.1:0-67985 GCA_004026665.1 Murina feae | reverse complement strand
CAGGGAAAACCCCCCTCGTGGTCAGGCCAGCCTTTTCCTGCTCCCTGATCCCCGGAAGAGACCTGGGAAGCCGCCAAGCAGGCCGCCAACTCTTTCCCACTCACCCGTCCCCTGCTGCCTTCCTTTCCCACTTCCCGGTGCCGCCAAGGGGTCTGGGGAGCTGCCAAGCAGGACCCTGGCCCCTGCAGCCTTGCTTTCCTGCTCCCCGATGCCCCACAAAGGGCCTGGGCAGCCACCAAGCAGGCCACTGGCCCCTTGCCGCCTCTTACCCGCTTCCCGGTGCCCTCCAACCCTGCCGCCTGTTTCCCATCATGGGTCCTGGGTCCTGCGCTGTCCCGCCCTGCAGCCGCTCTGTGCACTCGGGAGGTCCCTCAGCCCAGCCTGTGCCCTCTCGCAGTCTGGGACCCCTCAGGGGATGCCCACCTGCTGGCGTGCCTGACCAGCCTGGGTGACGGGCTTTAAGGCTGCCCACAGCTCCCATTGACCCAACGTCCCAGCAAGGCCGGCTGGACACAGGTTCTGGAGTTTTTTCTCCTATAATTGATACTGTTCCTTGAAGGCCTGGGGTAATTGATACACTGTTCCTTTAAGGCAGCCTTCTAACTACTAACAAAGCCTCCTCTGCTTCACCTCGCAGCGTCTATAATGAAACAATTGTTACTTTTACTGGTTAGGCCAGAGCTGCTCTTTCCTTCAGCTCCGGAGTATTCTATGATTGTTACAATGTTTCAAAAAGCTGTGTTTTGCTAGAGGCAGTTTAATCCGAGCTGAGCTGAGGGGCGAAGCTTCACTTTCGCTCCTGCCGCAATGGAAAGGGCTCTTTACTCAGGTCCGTGAGTGGCGGCCGCCATGTTGGCTGGGCTAATTTGCATACAGCCGCTCTGATTGGCTGGTGGGCGTGGCTTACCCTGTCTCGGAGAAACGGTTAATTTTAATATTTCACTTTTATTAGTTTAGATTGTGCTTTATCTCTATTGTCTAGCACAGTATAACGTCCATAGTGTTTGTTCAACAAATGTTAAAGGTATGAACCAATATATAGAATGAACACACAGAATCAGAAGACTTTTTTAAAAAAAAGGTAGGAATTTAAACTATTGTACATATGGCCTTTTTCAAGTTTCTATCCCTTTGCAACACATATAATTCCCCAGTAAGGATGTCTAAACCTCTTCCTCATTTGTCGTCTTAATTTTGGGAGGAAGGCTTATTGTTTTTTTCTTTGAAATAAAAGCACATAGAGTAAGTAGTCTCAGAAAACATCCAAATGCATGATGGATTTACTAAATGCAAGAGTAGGAGACTTTTGTGACATGCCATATATAGAAATTCAGTGCCAATTAGTATGCATGCAAATTGCTCTTTCAATGGACTCTCCAGTCTGCTTATTAAGGGTTATTATAATCTATAAATCAAATATTTATAAGATTTTTTTTAGGAGTGGGGCCCTTAAAATCTTTGAAGATCTCTGTTGTTAACTCTGTAATATGAAGTCAAAATAGGCTTTGAGTAAGGATTACCAGACAGGCAGCTATAAAAGGAAGGCATTAACCTGGGATTAGTTGAAGATTAAGGAAGCTGCTCTAGCTCTTTTTAACAGGGCAAAATATAGGGAACTCAATCCTTACAAAATTCTTAGAAGAGTTGAAGGACTAGGTTTTATGCAGAGCTGAGCTTTTGGGAATACTCCCAAATACACCACCACACCACAGAAACTGAGATGTGAAGGAAACAGTTATCTCTACTATAATTTCAACGCTGATGAGCCAGGAAGCTGTCTTTCTATCTGGTGGTTCCGGGAATATCCTGCCTTAACTGACATCCAGCCATATTGATTCCACAGCCAAGCCACCTGGGCCAGATCTCAACAGCAAAATGGATGTCTTGGGTACATTTTCTCTCACCACTTAATTGAATTCTGATTTCAAGTCCTATACAAGTCCATGTGAGAGGCACGACCTAAATCAGGTGTCGGGGTGGAAGTTTGGGAAATGTTTTACTCTCTGAAATCTCGGCAAAGCAGAGAGGACTACAGAAGCTAGTGGGAACAGAGGTTAGGTGAGTCAATCTACCACCCCATCTACTACTCAGAGATGATTGGATATGCTTTAATAAGGACATTTTTTTAAGGAGGGAGGGGGGAAAGACAGATCTTCTATGTCTGGAAGCATTCTAGAGTAGTAGTTTCTAAAACTGAATGATCATTAGAATCCCACGGGGAGAGTCATCATAACGCAGACTTCAAGGTTATCCAAGAGATTTTGAAATATGTGTTCTGGGGTAAGGCTAAAACTTATAGTGAAAAACAAAATCTTAAGTTAAAATTCTATGCACTCAATGACTTATGAGTTATAAAACAAATAGTATATTCCAGCCTGTCAGAATCATATGAGTAAATCTGAATTCAATGCTAAATACAAGTCTAATCTAATAAAAGCATAATATGCAAATTAACCCTCACTCCATTACACCTAAGCCATGTCCACTAGCCAAGTCACGCCCACCAGCCAATCAGAATGACAATATGCAAATTAATCCACCCAAGATGGCGGCCGGCAGCTACAGAGCTAGAGCAAACAGGAGGCTTCTGTTATGGAGGAAACTGCCTGCCTAGGCCAGCTGTGGCCTCCACTCAAGGCAACAAAATTTCAATTATAGAAGCCATGGAGCTGAAGCAAACAGGAGGCTTCATTGCCTGCCTAGTCAGGCTGTGTCCTACATTCAAGGCAACAAAGTTTCAATTACAGAAAATAAATAAACCCCAGAAACCTGCTTCCAGCCAGCCTTGCTGGGACCTTGGGTCAATGGGAGCTGTGGCCAGCCTGCAAACAGCCCTCAGCCCCTCACCCAGGCTGGCCAGGCACCCCAGTAGGGACCTGAACCTTACAGGGAATGTGGCCAGCCTACAAACAGCCATCAGCCCCTCACCTAGGCTGGCCAGGAATGCCAGTAGGTGGACATCCCCCGAGGGGTCCCAGACTGTGAGAGGGCACAGGCCAGGTTGAGGGGACCCTCCCCCCCAGTGCACAAATTTTTGTGCACCAGGTCCCTAGTCAAGTATAAAAGACCAGAAATGTGACTAGTTCCTTGACCCTGCCCATGATTCCACAAATGGTGGGTGACTTCTACCAATGGTGTCTCCACAGTAAAAATAATGTATTATATGATAATCAAGAAAGAAGACATATGACCCAATTATCTTAAGGGTAAAGTATGTTAAGCCAATCTAACATGTAAAGTTCTGTGTTGCAATGGAGCATATCCTCAATGATAATACAAATTTCTAGGATTCATAAATTTAATCAGTTTTCTGTTCATTTATACTGAGACATTTCTGAGAACATAGAAAAGTCTTATCTTAAGAGAACATGTGGTCAACTTGCACCTTCAGATGAATAATATTTTCAGACTCATTTTGTAGAAGAAACACATTCCTTAAATAAGTGTTTTCCACCTGAACTTTAACTCTTTGCAACATATTATTTTCAAGATAATTTATTGGAGCAGCTCTATTTGAAGTTTTTATTTGTTTACTTGAGAGAAAGAAAGAGAGAGAGAGAGAGAGGAATATTGATTTGTTGCTCCACTTATTTATGTGTTTATTAGTTGCTTTTTGCATGTGCCCTGACTGGAGATTGAACCCAGTTTCAGGACAACACTCAAATCAATTGAGCTATCGGCCAGACCTGGGCAACTCTTGACACAGTGTGGTAAATAACATCATTACAAATTATAAATGGGCTATTGAGATTTGTGGTAGTTTTCACCCAACAGTTTATTGGAAAGCATGGTGTTATAAGCATATATGTAATGCTAATGATATACAATTAAAATAAAATAAAATAAAATTGAGGGACTAATTCCTATTTTTTTCTCCTTTGCAAAGCAAGTTTTTAAGCTGGAAATGTCTATTGAAACCATTATTGTGATCATGTTATTTTTATTATTGGTTTTAAGCACACAGGAGTAACTTTACAAATGTTAGTGCTCATCAGTTTGGTGAAACATGAGACTTTATTTGAGATTGTTTTAAAAGATGCCAGAATTTCGTCAATTTAGTGCTTTCTATGTTAACTTTTCATCCACTTGGAAACATTTAATATTTTAAAGATAATAACATTGTGACATAAATAAATATGAAGGACTCTATGGAGAAACTGCAGTAAGTTTATTTCTGCAACCTAAATACACTCACTTAATACATCTTATTTCTCCCATTTTGCTACATATGAAAAGTGCTCATTAGTGAAGAAACTGAAATGTCCATGTAAAACATATATACTAATGCATTTTGTGTATTGATGTGTTTTTACAAATAGGGCTTACAAAAGAATATAATTATATAAATTATACATTATAATTTTGCTTATAAATACAATTTTTATAAATTATAAAAAGCAGCAATTTTGAAAGAGTATTGAATCTTGGGGAGTATATGCTGCTCATATCCCTAATCTGTAATATTTAAAATAACATTGAAGGTGGCTGGATAACTTTATCTGGACAGCCTTTCCATGTCCTGTGGAAGTCCACATCATCATCCTGATGTCGTCAGTGTCCCGAGATGAGTTTTCATGGGTCCCTGTCAGCCATGGGAATTTCAGGGTATGGCCTTGCAATACTCATGCGCTCAGCATGTTCTGTATCGTGTCAGATGGGTGGGGGAACTGCCTTTCTGCCATTTGCATAGAAAAACCAACTGAAAGAGGAAATTTGCAAATTTGGCAAATCTTCCTGAAGTTTTGAGAAGACAAAGTTTACATTGCAAAAATAGCAAAACCTTGTATTTAAAAGTATAACACCCCTGCTCCTTCCCCTATTTTCCCCCCACAACCAAATTTCTATTCATTTCCCTTTCTTTACGTTCATTTTTAATGCAACTTACTAGGTTGACTTTAGCCACCTCTTTTATTCCCTTGACACCTGTCAGCCCATGACTACAGTGTTAATTACTAAAGTATTTCCCTACAAAAGCGAGGGCCTTCCTTAAGAGGAAATTCTGATGCAATATGGTTATTATCTGGAACGCTAAGTTTGTTTAATTATACTCCTTGGTTGATGTCATAATCTTATCATTTGCCTATACAAGGCCAATTTCTGTTTACTTCATGTTACTTTATAACTATTTTCATTAATATAATAAACAAAAACAAGTGGATCCTTCATCCAAAACAAAGCCTACGACTTTGACACAACCACAGGGTTTTTCTTGCATCCATTTCCCTGCTTCTTTCCATCAAAATACCCATCTTCCTGAATAAATGTTTACCTTATCCTTGCTTTATTTAGTTTTAGTGTATCTATATGCTTTTCTAAACCATATGTTAGTGTGGTTTTCTTATCGTTATAAATATTTTACATGATTATATAATATCCTGGGTATTAACTTTTACATCTGCAATAGTTTTTTGTGTGTTTGTTTTGTTTTTATTGCTTTGTTGTTGCTGCTTTGCAGGGTGGGCGAGGGGTTGGCACATAGCTTGAATTGGGACTGCTGGGTCACAGGTTAACCTTCAGTTTTCAATGATGATGCCAAATTGTTTTCTGAATTGGATTCACCCACGTAGGCCTTTACCACCGGATTCACAACTTCCCCAATATAGTATTGACAGGCTTTTTAATGTTGACCAATCAGAAGCATATAAGCTGATCATTAATTTTGTTTTGATTTACTTTCCTAACCAATGATGAGGTAAACATCTCTTCATGTGTTGATTGGCCTGTGGTCTCTTTCTCTGTGAGATGTGTGTTTACCTCCTCACTTTCACGTAGGTGGTGTGTGATGGAAACAACCAGACCTCCCGAAGTTCCCCGTTGCTCAACCACCCTTTTCCCAACTGACCAATAGGGATGCAGAGGAAATGACCCAAGTCTGACTGCATCCCGCCCCTTTGCACAACCAACCCTGACCCTTCCCTCCACCAATCACACACTACCCCACCCACCAACTCCCAGCCCAATAAAAGCCCCCATCCTCCTGTCACTCGGGGTCTTCCTCCCTGCCCCGCCACTGCAATGGCAGGCTTGTGACGGAGCCCCGAGTCGACTCGAGTAAAGGTTCTTTTGTTTTTACATCGGAATGGACTCCCTCGTGGTTCTTGGGGATTGCAACACCTGGGCATTGCATTGGATATTTATGCACAACATGTGCATTATTGATCCTAATCATTTTGGAGTGTGGGTGTCCTGAATATCTTCTGCCAGTGTGTGACTTTCACTTTCTCTAATGCAGCTTCTGATGGCCAAAACGTCTTCCTTTTAATATTGCCAAATTTATCAATGCTTCATTTTATGGTCAATATGTTTCATGACTTGTTTAATGAAACAGCCTACCTAAGGCCCAAAGATAATCATCTATATTTTCTACCAGGAGTTTTACAGTTTTAACATATGAGCTTTTAACTATCTGGACTATTATAGTTCTGTTCCCTCTTTCCTGAACTTTCTGCCTCCCCGTCCAACCCCCGACCCCTTGAAATTACAGAAGGATCAAAAGTAGCATATTGCACTCTGATAAGTGTGGTTTCTATATACAAGAACATATACTTAAAAACCAGTTAAAGCAGTACGTAATGAATATGATAGTTCTTCCTACTTACTATATGTCAAAAGCATCAGAGAGTTTGGCAGTAGGGCAGAGAAGAGTATGTATTCCAACTCACTTCACAGTTGTTTCACAACTGGTAGCTGATCCTAGTACCCTCTAGCTAAGCCAAGCTATGATTCTATCTGAGAGGAGGGTTCTACCAGTTACTATCTAGGCAAGAAGTTTAGAAGTTTTTATAAAAAGAAAAAATACTACCTTTGTTTATAGCAAATCCCAGGTCTGGATAGTAAATATTTCTCTTCATTTAAAGAAGAGAGGCAGAAAATAATAACCACATGCAGCACGAGATAGGTGGGCATATCTACTAAAAAGGCAGAGAACCATTATCTGAAAATAAAGAATAAGAGTAGAGCCCTGGCCAGTCTGGCTCAGTGGATAGAGCGTCGGCCTGTGGACTCAAGGGTCCCAGGTTCGATTCCGGTCAAGGGCATGTACCTTGGTTGCAGGCACATCCCCAATGGGGAGTGTGCAGGAGGCAGCTGATCAATGTTTCTTTCTCATCGATGTTTCTAATTCTCTATTCCCTCTCCCTTCCTCTCTGTAAAAAATCAATAAAATATTTTTTTTAAAAAGAATCAGTATATCCTTGAAAATGACTTATCAAAGCAGACAGAAGAAAAAAATGAAAAATATCTATTTGGCATATCAATAGGTGCAAAAAGCTGTAAGAATAAAATAGATTGAAATAAAAAGATGATCCAGATGAAAATTCTTAAAAGGGCTGAGATTCAAAAATAAACTGAATGTGATCAAAACACTCAAGGTAATAACTAAGTAGAAGGAATTAGATCAATCAAGGAGACAGTAATAAATAACATTATATTATTTGAAGAGAATTTTCAGAATGCAGAGACATTATGAATAGTGAAAGTATAATATTAGATATGAAGAGACTGGAAATACTGCCTGATAAATACAGCTATTACTAAGAAAGATATTGAAACAATTGAAATAAGATATGTAATAAACAAAACTACAATTGAGGAAAACTTTCTGCAGCTGAAAATAGGTATTAGTACAGGGACCAAAAGGCCACACCATTTAACATAATGAATGAAAAGAGAACCAAACTCTCTAATTCTAGTGATAGTTTTGAGTCAAATGTAATTCAAAGAAATAAATCTAAACATAAGGAAAAATCAAATAAGCATTCAGTCAGAAAAAGATGCATAAAATGTTATAAGAAGTATGGCTGACATAGTCTTTTCCATTGTAGCATTTAGATACCAAATAAATAGAGAGCAATATTATAGACACACACACAATGTGGCTCGATTATTTTGCTTATATGTATATGTAGAAGAAATGTGCTCTTTGCAGATGGACCATTAGTCTCATGATACTGTTTTTCTATGTTGCTTGTCTGCAGAAAGAGAATACAGTCAGCAATGGGCCTGAGAACCAAATTTAGTCTACCAGGGTATTTCTGTTGCAAATCAGTCAACTCTGATTGCCTATTCAGTCTTCTTATCAGCCTTGTGTCTGCCGCTGAGACAAGATCAGACTTTGCAGTCAAATCATGTTTCACAATCCTCAGGCTCAAGCACAGACTGTGAGCACTGACCAGCACTTTAAGCTGCTGATTTTCAACTCAGAGGAAGGACACACATGCACATCCCTTCCCTGAGGGGAGATCTGGGGTGCTGGGCGGGGGGACGGGTTCAGTTGAAGAAACCATGGCCACATTGCTATTGTTTTGACTCACAATGTCAAGGGAAAACATGCAGGATTTTTAAAATATATGTATTTTTATTGATTTCAGAGAGGAATGGAGAGGGGAAAAAGAGATAGAAAGATTAATGATGACAGAGTCATCCATCGGCTGCCTCCTGCACACCCCGCACTAGGGATCTAGCCCACAACCAGGGCATGTGTCCTGACCAGGACTGAAACAGGATCTCCTGGTTCAAAGGTCAACACTCAACCACTGAGCCACGCTAGCTGGCAAAAGCATGCAGTTTTTATCAAAAAGAGAATAGGTTGTAAAGTTTGAAGTAATGCCTCAATTCAGCACTTCGTGGGGATCCTTCAAGAGAGGATTATCCTGTTTCTTTGAACATCTTCCTTTCTAAACTTTATCAGATCAGAATTGAGTTAAAATTTATGACTATTTTCAGAGAGGATTGACTCATTAGTACATGTAGCCTTTCAATTTAGAGACCATAAGGTTGTAGCTCCAATTATTCAAAAGTGTGATACTTCTTTCAGTAATGTGTTTATTTTCTGTCTACAATTCTGTGTTCTTAATCCTTATACTCTATTCAACATAGCCTTCGGTTTAAAAAAAAATTAAAAGAAAAACAAAGGGATTGGCATTCTTAAGTCTGTTCAAATCTAATACTTAAATAAATTAATATAATAATATTTGACTGCCCTATATTATAATACTATTATGAGAAGATTTTCTTGTTTTAACTTTGAAAGATTGCTAGTTAGATTCAAAACACAGGGTTTCTTCCACCAACTATAGATCTATCATTAAATTATCTCATCGCTTTAGCATTTGAATCATAGTCTGGAAGCGATGGTTGCTACTTTGGGTCATCACTTATGTTCCTTCTTCGTAATATCCTAGGACTTTTTGGTATTTCTACATTATGTTGGTCTGTTTTCAGATGTTAACAGTCACCCAGTCCCCTCGGAGGGGTCTCATACCTCAGGCCTCACGGAGTAATCTAATTCTAATTCAGGACAAACAAAACAATTCTACGGAAGTAATCCTTCGAGAGAGAAAACACTTCAATTGTTTATCGGAGAATGGAATTGGGAAAGGGAAAAGAAACTAGATAGATATGTTTGATTTTCTTGGGTAAATTGTGCTAGATTTAACCTGAAAATATCATAAATTTTGCTTCAATGTGAGTTTTATCAACAATCTGATTATTTAGTTAATAAGGAATTGTATACTAATCATTTGTAAAACTACAAAAACATTCATTTTTAATTGTTATAGTGATATCTGCTCAATTCACTCTCTCCTTTTAAGTATTATGATTAACAAAGTGGTCCTAGTCCAGAAAATGTTCGTCAAAGATTAATTTTATTGTTCACATCAATTTTGAAAAAAAGTAGTACATTAAGGAAGCCACATTTACAGATTCATCTTTCAAAAAAAATCCATCTTTCCATTTCTTGTATTTTGTTGCTTTTATTATATCAATCATGTCAACCATAACATAACAATGTTATTTAATTTAGATAAAGTTATTCCAATGTAACATTATAATAAATTAAGCTATTCATTATTATTTTAAAAGGGCCACTTATAAAACATTAATTATTCCATTGACCAATTTAATAATTAATGTAAATTAGTCAACAGTCATATTTTTGTAGTCAAAAAATGAAGAGGCATAGCTAAAAACAATTTTGTGCCTCAGTTTTTCTTTAAAATGAGCATTGTCATCATTAATTGGTCAGTAGAATTGGTCAGAAGTTGATATAAATAAAAAGTTTATAATAGTGTCACAGCAAGTACTGAATAGATGTTAACTATTATCCTATTCTGGATCCTCTGCTTAATCCTGATTGACAGTGGAAGCTTCTGACAATCTGTAACATTGTTTTAATGCAGAGAAAGGAGGGAAACAGGAGGAGGAGTGAGAAAAGTACCTCTATTGGAAATCAGTTTTTAAACTAGGAATTAACTAGAGTTAATTTGCATGCCCAGATTGTTTAGCTTGAGCAATGACAGACCTCTTCTTGTAATTTTGATTTGCATAACTGGCACACACCCTATGAGGAAAGATGGCAACCAAATACAACTTAAAATTGTTGCCAAGAATTCTTGTTACTTCATTTAGAAACTCTCAGGAGGAACCTAGGGGCTCTGTCTTGTCAAAATCTATACATAGGATGTGCTTAATATGTATGTTTGCATAAATTAATGCATGAGAGGATGTGCGAGTAATTCTGAGTATGTGACACTAGTGGCTCTGCTTTATAATTTTACAAAGGAAAACTCCGAGAAGAGAACAAAATATGACATTGGTTCCAACAAAGCTTGTTTTTTTAAAAAAACTTCTTAAAGCACCATGCAGCACTAATATTTTCCCCTACAAGATTTAGAAGCACCTCTGCTGATCTAATTGCTGTCATCTTGAGTGATGGTCGCTAAATATATTTTATTTTGTGCCCCATCAATAAATTGTTTGTCTACCTCAAGTACATGTATTTATTTATTCATAACTTACATGCACATATAATCCTATTAACATATATTACATATGAATATTACAACACATATAAAATGAAATGGAAGATAATTAGATGAGGGTAAAACAATAATATTTTTATATAGTGCCTTGCCCCATACTATTAGCTACTATTCTGAGGCCAAATATAAATATACTAGAAGCCCAGTGCACAACATTTATGCATGGGTATTGTCCTTAGGTCTGGCCTGCAGTCAGGGCCATCTTCCCAGGCTGCCTGCAGCTGGCCCTGCCCCCTGCCACCACCCACCCCTAGTTCCCCATTTGCCATTGGGCAATCAGAGCCTGACAGCCAGGGGAAGGGACTAAGAGATCAGATGTTCTCACTCACTCACCAGCCCTGCTCCTGCTCCCGCTGCGGGTCACCCTCTGTGTGTGGGGTGACTAGCAGGGCAGGAGCCTTGGCCGGGTGCCACCCGCACCCCCCCTACCCACCCCAGTTCCCTATTCACCATTGGGCAATCGGAGCCTGCCAGTCAGGCAAAGGGGCCAAGAGGTGGTCAGTGTACCTCATAGTGACTGTTGAATGGTCATTCTGGTTGTTTCGCTGTTAGGGTCAATTTGCATATTGCCCTTTTATTATTTAGGATAGAGACCTGGTGCATGGGTGGGGGCCAGCCAGCCTGCCCTGATGGGGGCCCCAGATTGAGGTGGGGGTCCCCGATGGTAGGCGGGATCATCAGGGGTGAGGGGCTGCTGGCAGTTTGTAGGCTGGCCACGCCCCTGATCAGGGTGGGGGTCCCTACTGGGGGGCGGGCCAGCTGGGGCAAGGGGCCCTTCTGGTCTTTGGTTGTTCTAGTCATTCTGCTGTTTTGGTTGCTGGGCTTTCATTATATAGGATACTTTGGGTTGAGGATTATTTCTCATAATAATAGGTGGAAATTCACATTTCAAATAGTCTTCTTGTAAACTTTGTGAACCTTAGCCAACGTTTTTCTGTTAAAATTATTTTTATGTCCCAATTTACACATTGAAATGTGGCTGACAACTTACACTAAGAATAGAACGCATATTAACACTCGCTTTTTGTTGTACATTATTAGCATTATTCTAAATCCTTAGTTTTGCAAAGACATATTCCCAGTCTTTTTATCTCATTTTCTAATGCTTACTTTAAATCGAAATAGATTACACTATTTATGAATTCAGTTCATTGGGTCCATATTTAAGACAGCAAGTCATAGTAAGCCAAAATAGGATGACAGAGGAGACTGCCACTGACTATGATGTACTTTTCCTCAGGACAATTCATGACAAGTGACTGTCTGATATATGCCTGAGTAAATCACCAATGCCAATCCACATATAAATTAATTTATATCTCATTTATGTAAAATTAAATATGAATGAAGTATTAATATTTTCTTCTGGAACCTCATGGATCACTTTGCAGACGCACTGGGATTCACATGCCTTCCTTCAGAAAACAATGAGAAAAGAAGTCCCACAAGCCACATGAGGAAAAGAGAAGCCTCAAGGATAGTGAGTATGGATTTACAGTCCAGACCTACACATAATAATGTATATCTTTGTTTTTCTGTCAATGAACTTGATTGTTAACTCTATTTCCCATATTTTATTAATAGAAAAAAATTTTATGAGGCATTTTAAGTTTCCACTAAGTCAATTCAAGGATTCCCAGTTTCTCCTTTATGAGATGTCATCTAAGATCTAAAGACAGAGGATGAGATGAAAGGGCCAGGGGCCAGAAAGACACTGTTGTTATTATGGTGTCACAGCATCTAGTCCTCAGGCATCTCCTTTGAATGTGGCGTTTATGATGCTGATATTTCCTGTCCCACATGAGACAAAGCACCATGTCAAGAAAGACTGCAAAACATTTGGCTGGAGCACCTCATTGAATCGTGATTCCAGTTAGTACATTAAGGAAACTGGATTTAGAAGGAGTAAACAAGCATTTATCTTCTAGGAATGATAAGTTTAAGGTGTCTATTGTGCATTCAAGGCAAACATCAAGTAGACTTTTGAATGTGGCAGTCTAGCGCTCAGAAGAGAAATTTATGGTTAAGATATAGATTTAGGAGCACCAGACACTTATAACTGATCTTTAAATCATGGGACTAAATTGGACCATCTAACTTTGAGGCTCCAAGAAGTGAATGTGGAAACATAGATAAGTGATTCATTCATAAATCAGCAGAAGTTCCAGGCAAGGAAACAGAAGTGTCGGGTGAAATGGGGGGAAAACAAGGGCAGTGCCACGTAACAGAAGCCAAGGAAAGAGGCACTTCATGAATGAGGACCCGATTGAGTTTGCAAATGTGGATGAGAAATCTGGAGAGACGAAGACAGAGTTTGTCTTCCGATTGGGTAACCTGGAGGTCATGGATGCCTTTGATAGGACAGATTTCTGTAGACTGGATGAAAAAGGGCTCAAGAGAAACCAAGAGAGAAGTTGAGTTCAGTGAGTACAGAGAAGTAGTCTAAGAAGTTTTTCATAAAGAAGAACCCACATTGGGGAAGTGGTTGGAAGGTTATGTGGAGTTATGGGAATTGTTATTTGTTTTGTTTTGTCTTTAATATGAGCGCTATTACAGCATGTTGGTGTGCTAATGAGAATTGTGCAGAAGATAGGGAATGATTGTAGGAACAAAGCACTTAGGTAAGCAAGAGAATGTAGGGTCAGGAACATAGTTTATGATACATAATAGGAAGTATAGCAATAAATCATGGAACATAAAGCAGGTATTGATAGAAGCAAGGAAGTGAGAGGGATAAGGCACAGAAATGGTAGAGTGAATTGATTGGAGATCTCTGGAGGCTCAATGGATTGCTGGGTCAGCAGTATTAGAAGTAATGAACTGGAAAGAAAAGAAATGGTTGATAGACAAGAGGGTGGAGTTTATCAGGGTTTTGCTGATGATGGACTGTGAATTCCTACAGGCTGGCACACTGAAGTTTTAGGGGATTGGAGAAGAGCCATAAACGATAAGAATCTGAGTTATGAAAGATGACCAGGGAGGTTTGGACATCATGAGTAGTAAGGCTATTCCTAATGACTGTCTGCAAGGGCAAGTCTCTGCCTAAAGCAAGCCCTGCTTCTGTGCATCTGTATTAACACATCTTTGAAATGCCCCTTTTCATTCTCATATAATGAGAATTACAAAACATTTAAGGTGTCTGTTCTCATACCATACTAACTATCCTATAATCTAATCCCCACCTTACTTTCTCCCACCTTTATGTAATCCTCTTTACACTCTCACCTTAATTTCAAACTGGACTTGGAGTAGTAAACACACAATACAATATATAGGCGATGCATTGTAGTGTTGGATACATGAAACTTATATAATTTTATTAGCCAATGTCACCCCAATAAATTCAATTTTTAAAATTTTCAAATGAATAAAACAAACCGCTAACTGTACTTCTCTGAAGCATTTGAGATCCTGCTCCCTGGCATATGTCTCATCAGTTTGGCTCAAATAAACTCTTTTAAAAAATTTCTACATGTTTGGACATTTCTTACATCAAAAGAAACTAAATTTGAAATTAGAAAAATAAAGTTACATTTTTTTACACAGCTGAGTCTTGTGGGCTATTAGTGGTAGACACCGTATGTACGAGCTTTTCAGTACAAACACGTACACTACGGAACCGAATCATCTCAAGGTAACGGATGGGAGAAGGTTTCCATGGGGGGTGAGGCAGGCTCCAAAGTCAATACTAATTTCAGATAAATCGATGAGTGTGAGCAAATTACTGAATGCTTTAAATTTTCCAGGAAGATGCATAGGGATCTCTACAAGGAAAGAAACAAGAGTCAACCAAGTCTTATGAAATGCTGCTACAGCTACTCAATTCTCTGAATCCTTGGACAGCACCTGGGAAGGAGTGAAAGTTCTATTTAGGACCCATTCCTTAGATTGCGAATTTCTTTAAAAAGCTGTCTATGAAAGCACAGCAAGACAAAGAGGCCCAGCTACCTTGTGGCGCTAACTTCAAGCAGTGGCCTGGGGTCTGACTGAAGACAGAGGGTGCATACGGAGGAGAGTTAGGACTCCTCAGAGAGAACCACTTAGTCAGAGAAAGAGACTGTTCTAGACAGCTAGCTGCTGAGCATTTTTTTAAAATATATTTTTATTGATTTCAGAGAGGAAGGGAGAGGGAGAGATAGAGACATCAATGATGACAATCATTGATCAGCTTGCTTACTGCATGTCCTATACCAGGGATCGAGCCTGAAACTGGAGCATGTGTCCTGACCGGGAATCGAACCCTGACCTCCTAGTCCATAGGTCAATGCCTAACCACTGAGCCACACCCAGCCGAGACCAAGCATTTAGTCTGAAGTAAGCATTTTTTTCCCTTTATAAAAAAGCATTTTGTTCTTCGTTGACTCTTAAAAAGAAACCATAGTTAAAAACAACAGAGACCACACAGTCTTAGGAGGATTCAACAAGTCAGAGAGGGCCACTGACTTTATGCAGCCTAAGCTCAGCCAATCTTTTCTTAAAGTGGCCAATTGATGGTAAAAGACTGGGCAGTCTCCATAAGGACCGAGTAGATATGGTGAGAACCTTACAGACTGTCTGTAAATTCTGAATGCTATAAAACTTGGTTGGTCAGGTGGGAGAGAGAATATCCCAAATCACACTTATCGTTCTGGCATAATAATCAACAGTGTCTCCTCTCACCCTCAAAAGTGTTAGAAACTAAGACGAAGGGTACAAAGCACCCTCTCTATAAGCAAAGCCAACTCCTCACCACTTGTGCAAGAGGTTTCATCAGGGATTATTCATGGACAGCTTTAGCCTGCATCGAGGTCACTGTGCCCAGAGGAGGGTAAGGAAGGATGGCAGAGGCCTAGGCCAGCAGTTAAAAGCAATTCTAGTCAAGGAAGCTGCATATGGAACCTACTGTTAAGGCTTAACCCTGGAGAGGACTAGAAAATGTCAGTCAGAGAACCACAGGCTTCATTGATTGTGTAATGAGAAAGTTATTCCTCTTGTGAAATAAATTCTGTGTAGAAAACTGGTTCGCACCCTTTTGATTACAGACGGGGGCAAACACACCTAAATTGGAAGTCAGTTTTCCTCTTCAGAACACAAGCAGCAGGTTTAGAAAAACAAGTCATAAAAATTTCACAACCTGATAATCAGTTTGCCTAAAAGACCGTGTAATTCCAACAACAAAGTTGAATGAGTTCATTATCAAAAAGCCAGAGGAAAACACTAAGTTGATTAAAGTGTTTTGTGACACTACATTGGAAATCAAAATTAAGTCTTTTTACTGTTTGAAAGGAATTAAGAATTACCATAGGAAAGGTTTTATATAAGAGATCATTATGCTAGCCAGCTTTTTATAAGTATGCTGTCATTCTTATCAAATATTTAAAAAGCTTACAAGTATAAAAGTATTTTCTTGATTAAAAATGCCTAATATCTCTATATTTCTTAGAGATTAAGTGCTATAGGTTTATTGTAAACATATTTAAAAAACTAGAAGATTCTCTAAGAATTCCATATGTAAAAAGCACTGTGGTTAAACAATAGTTATTTGACTAGTGCAAGTATCAATATTTTTGCAAATAAGTAAGTTTACAGAATTTAAGCATTAATTTGCAAGCATGAATTTAAAAGTTGTGCTTTTAAAACTATATAAGAGTTTTAGAGACCTGTGGCATTACCAACCTTTTTTAAAAATTGTTATACCTCTGAAAAATACACCTGAAATGCATTTCTTTACTTCCATGAATAGAACCTCATATTCAAAATTTCAAAATAACGTGCAGAATTTATTATGCAATGGTGATAGAAAACATATCCTTTAACGAGCATTGATGTTAATAGCTTTTGCTAAAGGGACACTCTAGGAACACTGAATTCATGGTGGTTTCCAAACTAGGACTGCTAGATCCATTTTCCAGTGTCATTAAAAACTATTGAAAGCATGTTAAGGACTACTTAATATTCCATCAATCCATTAGCCAAATTGCTTATTAAAATGTGTGTCACTGTACATTTTCACCAGCGTGAGAGCAACAATAATTTATTAAGATTAAACTCTTAATCTGTGCTAGGCACTGTGCTAAGCACATTAAAGTAATCCTGTTTAAATCATCATTAATCACTGTGGCTAAAGGCTGTGGTTATTCCCAGTCTACACTGGGAAGACGGAGGCTTGCCCAGGGCTTGCAGTCCGTGAGAGACACAGCAACTCCCATCAACTTTGTCTGCTGCAGAGCTCATGCTCTTAACCAACATGCATGTTGCTTTATCTTGGCTAATTCAACAGTCAATCATTAAATTTGTATTTTATTCACATTCTCTTATTGTTTTTTTAAACATTTGTTTTTCCTCCTTTGTGAACTATTGTCTGGTATTGTCCCATATTTACATTTTAATCTAAATACTAATGCTATTCTTATTGTTTTATTTGTTTTATTTCTTTCCTTTGTTTTTATATAAGAAATTCTTTTTTACATAGTAGCACCTACAGAATGTTTTTGGAATAAAACGATTAGAAGAGCATTTTGGTCCATTTCCTTATGTAATATTTGAGGAGAATCAAGGTCACAAGCTCAGGTAATTGCTAATCCCCAGATATAACTTGGAAGGCAGTAGCTAAGAAATATACTATATTAACATTATAATAAAAATTTGGAATTTTCAAAATTATTTGTTTTATTATAATCTTTACTCTTGAACTAGATTACTTTTTGCTCTTTTGTAAGAATTATTAGAATTAAAATGTGTGGCTGGCTTGCTCAACTAAACATAAAGACCTATAAAATATATACATCCATACATAAACTATACCTAAGTGGTTTAAAATATATGAGTTATCATGTATGCCTGACTTTGTTTTTTAGTGTTACCTAGATCCAATAAAATAAATAAATATATTTTTTTTACAAAAATCCACCATACTTTTCTTGGCTTTCTCTCCCCAATCCCTATTTTGGAACAAATCTTGGCTTTAGTCCAGTTAGGTGGTCAAAGGTTGAGTATTATATTTGTTTTACTCCTAGTCTTCCTGTGAACTTCTTAGATTTTATTTGTTCTACGCTAGATGAAAGTAAGGAGCAGTAAATGATTGACAAAATGAACTCAAAAGAGGAAATCCAAGCATTTGCCAAAGGGTAAAGATTGTGTTGTTGTTTTATGCTACACCTTTCCAATTTGTTGCCTTTCTAATATTTATGGTTTATGATTCATTCTATCCCACATATTAGAATATGATTTTTCCTTATAGAAAACCCATATCAATGTGAAAGGAAAACAGAGTGCTATAACCAAAGTATGTTTCCAAACAGTGGCACAAATTCTCACATGCTTAACTCCTTTTTTTTTTTTAAGGAAAAAGAGATGGTGTGAGAAAAATAATGGAGTTTAATAGCTTTCGTCTCATTGCTTTACTACTGATTCTGAATAATAATCTCTCTAAATCCTGTTGCCCCTTTCCCCTCCCCCCCACAGAACTTTAAACACACACACACACACACACACACCAAGAATTTTGCCAAAGATATGCAATAGAAATCGATTTATTTATAAAAATGCAATATTACAATTTTGTAGAAAATCAGTAAACTATAAGAAAGACAAATTCAAATTGGAGCTGTCAAGCATGTTTTAATGATCTTTGTTCTTTAAAATCCTTTGATTAAAGGGAAAACACTGATAATAGAATCCATAGGAACTGCATGAAAATGGAAGATTAAAAAATTGATTTGTAATGTAAAATTTCTTTTGCCTCTGCACTACATGACCCCATGTTAACCAAGCTCTTTATGTGGAAAAAACGGTTTTCAACAGCATATTGTCACACTGGAAAGGTGGTCTCACATTGCCAAATGGACTTTGAGCTGCTTCCTAATTTACTTTTCCCACAGTGTGTGACTCAATGTTACACATACTAATAATGTGCCATCGTAGGCTAATCTGACTTTTCAAAAATTTCAGCATGCCTGTTTCAATCTTACGGATCCTCTCCTATTACCCTCCAAAACGGTTGAAATCAAACACTTCTGTTAGGGGGAAAACATGATGCAGAAAATATGGTGCTCACAACCAATATGTCTGAAACGTGTTTGTTTTCCAGTTTATAACGGCAGAACCTACCGACTCTAAATACAGTGTTCTTCAACTACGACCCAGTAGAGAGAGAGAACCACTCCCGGTCAAGTGTACGAGGCAACCATTTGGTGAAAAGAATGTAGTTATGTTTTTTCTCTCTTTCTATTTTTCTAGACTGGCTAATGTGTTCCTCCTGTTTTCTAACACCCATTCACTCTCACATTTCTCTCTATACATGACCTTTAGTATCTCTTCCTTTGCTTTTCTCTCTTAGCCTCTTAGAGCATCTTTGTTAGTGTAGGCCAAGCATGTCAAACTCGAAGGCTAACACGGACCAAATAAACAAAGGTTTAAGTTCATGTGGGCCGCAAAAAAACAAAAGCTTCAATTTTCATAGAAATGTAGGTTTATTTCGATAGAGACGTGCTGAATACAAAGGGCTGAAATGAGTGAGTAATCGTTAACATAAAGTAATAAAACATTTTAATAAAAACTAATTTTTTTCTTGAACATTAATGTACCAGACACTAAATAACTACACAAATTAATAAGCGTAAAGCAAATAAACCTATTTTTCTTGTTCTCTGAAAGTGAAATATTTCCTGTTGTGCACACCACGAGTCAGTGCAAGACTAATGACGTGGTCATTAGCTGCTAGAATACTCGCTGCTGGTATTAGTGGAGAGAAATAGTGCACTTGCGCATAAGGCGCGTCAGGGAAATGAATGCAACACAATTATAGTAATTGGTCATTAGCGGACATTGTAGTTCGCTATTAATAATTATGTACAAAGGATATTGTAAAAATTAAGTTACAAAATTTAAAAAAACACACATTTCCTGCATAACATTATATTGATTGGGCCACAAAAATATTCGTTGTAGGCCGCATGTGGCCCGCAGGCCAAAAGTTTGACATGCTTGGTGTAGGCAGTTAGACAGATATAAGCAGACCAGAAACGATAAACCAAGTGCAGAAGTCACCAGAGTGAAAGGTTTTGGGTGTCCAGCAATGAGCAAAACTGGGAAAAGAAATACTGTAAGGGGACCTCACCCTCAGGGTGACCTTTCCTCCCCTGGCTTATCGTTACTCATATGGTTCAGACCCCCAGACCTTTCATATTGCTGGTCATGCAGTTCAGACCCTCCTCTCCCCTTTCTTCCCCTGGCATGTTGCTAGGCATGTGGTAGACCTCCTTAGAGGAGGGACAAGGTGGGCAGAGAAGAGAATCTTATGACTCCCGTACAAGCCCTTGGACAACCACTTCCTTAAGCATTAAGCCCTCAGGACAGTGAGGGTCTGGCCCACATCAAATAACCTTAAGAACAAAGCCTTGGGTCTGTTGACCACAGAGACAGTGTTTTGGTCAAACTAAAGTTAACGTCTAGGCCTTAGCTGTGTTTTGGCTCCAAGCCCAGGAAAACCAGATGAAGCAACACCACAGCTGACAGATCAGGTGCGATAACTAACAACCCTCCCCGCCTCACCGATCCATCAGTAGAGACCAGGACTGTGGCAGGACATACCTGGGAAGCTGATGGATTTTGCATCTCAGTCCTTCCCTGAATCCTTCCCTAAAGTCCCGCCTTTGGAAATCCTTGAGGCTAGGACCCAGCGCTCTCGCTCCCTCTGCTCTTTCTTGAGCACACCTGTGCCTTTTCTCCCCCTTCATTGCCGAATGGCGTGTGCCTTGGGTTTTTTCTAAGCTCCAAGGGCCCTTCTTTCAGCTCTGTAACTTGATTCCTGAGTCTACACAACCAGCTGGCTCACTCCTCCCACCCCTGTGACCTTCCAAATAAACTGTTGCTTGTATTTGGGTTCCCGACTCTGAATTCTTTCTTCGCTGAACTCAAGGACCGAAGTCTAACTCAACCAGTAATATCTGGTGCTGTTCGCCGTTAGCATCTTTTCTTCTATTAATTATTTTTTCCCCTTAGGGAAGATATCAAAACAAACACTTGCCTTTAAAGTTGGCCTGTCAGCTGCTCCCTGGTTACTGATTTGTCCCTTCTTAAAAAAATCAAGTCAATCCTTTGTGACTGTGGAAATTCTGCTCATTTATGCTACCAGAGCATTGTTGTTAAAATGGTTAAAAACTAGCTTATTAAAACCTAGAAGTCTTAGTGATAGAGACAAAGTGGTTCAGATTCTAATTTCATGTCCACCTGCTTCGCTGAATGCTGAAGGCATTTGAAATGTTATTTCTTAAACAACACTAAAACCTACAAACAAAACACAAAGAGTGAAGAAACTTTATCTGAGGCGAGACCATTTTTGTTAGCAGATTACCAGCTAAGGTCAGTCAGATATGCAGGAAACACACCAAGTGTTTGGGAGGGGAATGTGTGAATGTTGACAGTCCATTTGTATGGACTGGGCTTTCTCACAGCATCCATACCTTGTTCTCTGATGTGATGATCTTTTTGATGGAGTTGACTCATTTTTGTTAGGTGCCATCCATTTCCCATTTATTGACTACAAATAAGGGATGAAATATTTTCATTTACGTAACTTAAAAATCTATAGATGTTTGATGGATTGAATCTCATGGCTTCACTACTCAAAACAATTTTTTTAAGCCTTCCTATTGCCTACAGATGAGGTCCAGATGCCTTCACCTGCCTTTCCCAAGGCAGAATCTATTTTGAAGCTCATTTCCAGTCTTATTTGCCATATCCCCCCACTGCTTCTCTCAGCACCTGAATGCCAACCACACCAGCCCATTTCTTTCCGCATATGCCCGGGGCATACCTGCCTCCTCTCAGCCCCTCAGTCCAATCTGAAATGCTTCCTCAGTCTCACTAATAGTGTTGTCCACCACCTGCGGCCGGGCCTGTATTCAGGGAGGAAGTAGATACTCTGCGAGAGCACCCAGAAAGGAGGCCACAGTAGTTTCCCTTCCTCCCTTTTCTGACCATTGTTTCCAGAAGACCTCAAATGTGGTAACTCCAGAGCCACTAAGAATAAGGCCATGATGAGATGAGGAGGAACAGAAAGGTTATTTTGAGGGAGGAAAGTCTTACGGGAGAGAAATGTCCTTATGGTCACTGGCCACTGAGATGGGGCGGCTCCTTACCAAGTGTAACATGGTGTTTCAGGACATCTGGGGGTCGGACATGTGTCAGTGTGTCTCTTGGAGAATCGGGGAGAAGAGAGTGAGGACAGCATTAGGAGAGAACACAATCTAATTGAGTTGAGTAAGTGAAAGGTTTATATTGCATTACTTGCTATGCAGATTCTGGTCATTTCTTTAATTTAATACTGAGAATTTATATTGTCACTCACTTGTGACTGTGCAGTTGTGAAGACTGCACACACAATGTCTAGTCTGTTCCTTCTTAGCTGGGAAACGAAAATAAATAGCACAGAAAACAATTTTTTTAATTTTTTAAAAACTTTTTTTATTGATTTCAGAGAGGAAGGGAGAAGGAGAGAGAGATGGGAACATAAAAGATAAGAGAGAATCATTGATCGGCTGCCTCCTGCATGCCCCCCACTGGGGATTGAGCCCATAACCCAGGCATGTGCCCTTAATGGGAATCAAACCTGGGACCCTTCGGCCTGCAGGCTGACTCTATCCACTGAGCCAAACTGGCTAGGGCTGTTTTGTTTGTTTTAAAGTTGTTTACCCTAGATTTTGTACATGTGCTACTATTTTTATTCTCTCAATTTTATTCTCTCAAAATATCTCTTAAAGTGAGTCCAAAAATCAGAGACTATCACAACCAGGTAGATTTTAAAGGATTTTTCAGTAATTTCATTCTACACATAAGAAAACCAAAGTTCCAAGAAATAAAAAAATGCTTTTTATTTTAAAAGATCCTGTGAATGGGGGGGGGGGAGGGGGAGAACCCAACAACACTTTCTTTTGGATTTTCTGTTTGTGACAGAACCAGCAGGCCCATGGGCCTTGTTTCCTGCTAACAGGTGAAGTAACACATTATCTCTCTGGGTCTTTGACCTTTGATGGAGCAACCTCCCCCTCACACCATCTCCTGACCAACCATCTACATACCCACTGCTGCAGGGAGGCAGGTGTTCTCGCTGGAAGCGTGGATTTCACGTTGTCAATTAAAGTAGAGGGAACAAACATTTACCGAGGAGTCCAAGGCCATGGCTGTGGGGGGAGCTGCAGAGAGGCAGAGAGGTGCACCCCTGGAGGGCGGGATGGTGCTTCAGGGAATTTGCCCCAGAACACCCTTGCTAAAGTAGCGTTATCTCAGGGTTCAGTGCTCAGTGCAGAGGAAGTTAGTTTCTTGTCCTGCCTCTGTATTGAGTGTCTTGTTCTTTTTTGTTGTTTAAATCCCACCCTTGACAAGAAGCACCAAGAGAAGAAGCTCATTCCTGCTTAGACCAAAGCCACCAGAGAGAGGGAGCGAGGCTTAGGGGCCAGCCTGGAGAAGGCCATCAATGGAAGGAAGAGAATCTCCAGGAAAAGGAGAAGGGGGCGGAGGTCAGAGCTGAATTCCATACCTGCTGTGTATCTTTCAAATGGACTTTATTTCAGTCTTATCTTTAATTATACGCTCAGCTTCCATCACTCTTAACCTTTTAACTGATCTGTACCTTAGTTTCCTCAGCTGTGAAATGAGGACAATAATACCTACCTCACGGGGTTGTGAGAATTAAAAGAATGAATGTGAGTAAAGCACATATCACAGTGTCTGACTCTAGCAGTCACTGCAGAAGATGACGAGGGAGATTAGGGAGATGATACAGGTTCATGATTACAAGCACAGATTCTTGATTCAACCTCGGGCAAAGACTTCTCTGGGCCTGTGTTGCCATGTGTAGGGCTATTGTGAGGCTAAATAAATAACACATACAGTCTTTAATGTATATTACATGTCAGCCATTGGTGCATATTAAGCATTCCCCCCTCCCCCTCCCTACTCACCCACATGTGGGCCATCACTGAATCCAGGGCTTCTTGTCCAGTGACAGCACTCCAGAGATAGGACAAGTTCAGCTCAGGACCTCTTGCCCCCAGCAGGTACCTTGCCAAGACTACTTGGCGGGCATCTCCTTTGTGTACTCAACTTTCCCACACACCAAACAGCAGGATTTGTGGGAAAAGTTTTCCCTATTTTCTATTCCTGCCCTTGGAAGACCAGGAATAATCGCTTAGTTAACTCGCATTCCGTTTTCATGAGGCCCAACTTTCTCCCACGTGAAAGGGGAAACTGTTAAGGAGAAGAGGTATTTAAATTCAATCAAGAATAGAGCTATGCATTCACATACCATTTACTTGGGCTCAAGGGGGGAAGGGCGGGGGGGGGGGCAGTGTTTCCAAGTCTCAAGGTCACAATGAAAAAGAGTACTTTTAAACTGAAGACCATCAAAGGCCCAATTTCAAATCTAAGATTGTAGAAAATTCAGAATTGTTTTTAACTTGATTTTAATGATTTGTGCATTACTATTTTAAATTTAAAAATAGGAACGAAATCCGGTTGACCCTGCTATACAGAAAAAAGAACTCTTTGTCATATGGAAGTAAACATTCTATCTTTGCATTTTTAAGAAATGTGTTTTTTAAATGCATTAGAGCACTCTCTTTTCTTGCCTAAGAGCCTAAGGTATTCTAAATAATCAAAAGTCAAAGATTAGCACACTTTTTTTTTTTATCACTTTCTATTATAATTTCCTTTCCATACTGCCTCTCAGAAAAACTGTGCTTGAAATACTATAGTTTGTGTTTGTTTTATTTTATTTTCACAATAACCCCAATCAACACGTCTAGCAGAACTGGCAAGGCAAAACAGATTGGGAATCTCCGAGGGACGATGGGGGAGGGAGGATGGGTGGGTGGGAAGAGATCAACCAGAGAACTTGCACGCATGTACGCATAACCCAGGGACAGCAATAGGGTGGTGAAGGCCTGGGGCGGGACAGGGGGCATATTAGAAGAGGTCAATGAGGGGAAAAGCGGATATATGTAATACTTTCAACAATAAAGACTAAAAAAAAAACAAAAAAATTGGAAACAAGAAATCTGATTAAATTTGACTTTTGCGATGTCAGTAAGAAGTGTAATGCCAGCACCACCTACTGTCAATTTTGAGTAAATCTTGAAAATGAAAACGGAAGAGGAAAAACGATTTACCTATCTAGTGAGGTTAGGTGAAATTTAGGCCAAAACCCACATTTATTGGCTGAGAGTCTCCTGGCTTATTATTCATTATTATTATCATTGTTCTCTACAATATCAAATTAAGGAAATATTTAAAAAGAAAACCCTCCTACTAATAGAAATTTTACGTCGGTGGAAATGTTATTGCAAAACAGGGATATTTGAATGCCTAGTGTGTCTATAGCACTGTGAGCGCCTTCACAGAGGTGCTGAAGTCAACTTTATGTGCCGTAAGGTGGGGCAAGACTGTCTTCTGATTTCTTGCTCTGAGAAGCAGGGTCAATCCCATCTAGTACTTCTCTGCTAATCAGCACTGCCAGACAGTATCTGACCTCTGTAATATCTGACCTCTGTAATATTTGACCTCTGTAATACATGGTACAAAAGGTATTATGTTTGCCAATGTGGCCCACCTTTTAAGAGCATGATTAATATTTCCCATAACCAAAGCTAGTCCCCAATATTCTATCTTTGCCCCTAACAACATGAGAAACATTAACGACTGCCTTGTCTGATTATTATTATGTAGCTTCAAAAGGATCTACTAGGGTGCTGAGTAATCACCAGTCACACAAAGTGTGGTTACAATAATAAAATTATTCCTATTGATGTGTGCTCAGTAGGAAACCCATTCTAGGCTTTTAACAGGTAGCAACCGAGTGTTTCCTTAGTCCTGTGTTTGTTCCTTAGTGCATTTTAAATAGCTGCAGATTTTTGTTCTTAGAGTTGCCATCAATAACCCTGGGGGTGGGGGAGAATCCACTCTCATTAATCACTCCTACTTTTAGCTAAGCAGTTGCTGCTTGTGGAAAGAAAAGAAAGAAAAGGAATAGAAGGAAAATCTATAGAAAAATAACAGAAAATGTTACTGGCAAATAACATAGAAACATATCAACAGATGTAGGACATTCACCTTAGAGTCACCACCACCCTTTATTCTCAGAAAATTAATAATAATCACTCTTGCTTTGTATCAGGCACTTTCCTTAGCAGTTTATCAGTATTCACTCACTTTTAATCTCTATAGGAATTCACCATTTTGCACATGGAAGAAGTTGAAGCAGAGAGTAAAATAACCGAAGTCACAAGAGCGAATGGCAAAGCTGTGATTTGACCTCGAGGAGTCCGTTTCCACAGATACGGCATCAGGTTAGTGAGTTTTGGCAGCTCTTCCTCTTGGTCCCTCTTTCCTCATCACCTACCCAAGCTGCTCAACCCCCTGAGCAAGCAAACTTGAAGCAAACACACCGTTTCCTTTGGCCTCCCCCTGCCGTCACTCACATTCTAAGGAGGTTCAAATCTTTGCAGCCGGGTCACAAAAATATCTTTGAGCCCATGACACAGAACAGTTTCTTTTTGTTTCTTCTCTCTTTTCTTTTGCATAGAATCAAGTTTCCAGACAGCTGGCTTATTGTCCCCTTTTGTCTTGGTTTATCTCACAGTATTAATTAAGCCTTTACAGCCACTAAATAAAGCAAGAGGTTTGTAAAAAGAAAATGGCAAAAGGGGGCACGGAGACTTTCCTTAATGAGCCCCAACTGGGTAGCTTTGTTGAAAGTGTCTACTTGCTGTGACAAAATACTGTACTATACATTCCCCCAAACAGCTTGATTTTTAAAAAATTGGTAGGTGGATCCAACTTTGTCTCTAAACTATTGATCTCTTGTTCTTTGTCTGAATTCCTTCTCGGGGGAAAAAAAATCTGTTGGCAAATATTCAACAAGCTTGATACCCTCTGTAATGCAAAAATACTTATAAATATGTATATGATGGGACATTTATGTGTGCATTGTGATGAATAAGTGATTGAGCATATGCAACTCTCAAAATACATGTCATCGCTAGCAATAACGAGGAAGACCATGGCTTCATCTCTGGCTTCTAAAGGAGAGAGAAGCACCCAAATAACCCTGTGACCCAAGAGACGGGTTGCTTTTTCTCTTCTTCTACATTTTCATGGAACAAGTTACTCATTTAGATATTGACACAAAATTGTTTTGTTGCAGCAACTGTCATAACACTAGTGAGTGACTCATCGCTAAAGGGTGTCGGCAGCTCATTAGCATGATTGCATTGGCACTAATGTAGTAATTACCATGAACTGTCAATTTCCCTCACCATGTCCTCTCCCCGCACCAAGAACTGGGGATGTTTGTGAAATTGCAGAGGAAGGCAGAAGACAGCCCAACGAACAAGTTCAGCTGCCCACCACCTTCACTATCAGAGAATAATGGCAAAAGCATCTGGAGTAAAAAATGATGGTGACGACAGCTAATATTTATTGAATTATTCTTTGCCAGGAATTAGTCAAGTGGTTGACGATGTTAAGTAAGTCCTCACTTAACATCGTCAGTAGATTCTTGGAAACTGCAATTTTAAGTGAAACTCCGTGTAACAAAACTCCTAGGCTAATTGATAGAAACAAGAGTAAAGTTCTTATGGCATATTTCTGGTCACAAAAAATATCACCAAACTTCTATTTCAAGACCCAAAACACTTTTCAGATTAAACATTGAAATAAATGTGAGTGATACATAAACTTAACAAACATTAATTGAAACAAGTAAGAATTATTTTTGAACTCGCTTGTTCTAGTTCAGGGTTGCAGATGGCTGGAGCCTATCCTGGCAGCTCAGGGCAGGAGGTGGGAACCAACCCTAGGCAACACGCCCCATCACAGGACCACTCACACGCACTCAGAGGGGGGACAAAGCAGACCCTCTATTTTGCCCAACATGCATACCTTCGGGGTGTGGGGGGAAGCGGGAGTACCCCGAGAGAAGCCACGCAGACATGGGGACAATGTGCCACCTCCACACAGGCAGTGGCCCTGGCCTGGAATTGAATTCTTTCTCTCTTCACCAACATTGTAACAAAACAACCTTATCTGAGGACCTGCTGTACTGCCTTATTTACTACTTGCACTATTATTAATGCCATTCCAAGAGGATTACACTGGGATGTAGAGTCATGATGTAAATTGACAAAGATCACACAGGTTGTGAGCAGCTTGGTTAAACTGTACTCACGGGTTTCTCAGCCGCAGCACCATACACGCGCACATGCACACACACCACACACATGCACACCCCACGCACATGCACACACCCACACACCGCACACACGCACACACATGCACACATGCACATGCGCGCGCACACATGTGCACACACGGCCAGATCATCCTTTTCTGTAAGAGTTTGCCCTGTAGGACTGCAGGACTTCGCAGGTTAGCAGCATCCTTGGCCTCTGCCCACTAGATGCCAGTAGCGCCCTCTCTCCCCAACCCACTCCCCTGTTGATGGCAGCCAAAAATATACCCAGGCACTGCCCAGTGTCCTTCAGGAGGCAACACTGCCCCTTCCCCCACGATGGAAACCACTTTACAATGATTATACAGGCTGTCCCAAAAACATGTATACACACTAACAGCTGATTGCTCACTTAATTTTCACTCCTTTTCAGGTTTAACTGACTTTGAAATAAAGGTTGAAGCCAGACTAAGCTTTGAGCAAAGAAAATGTATGCACTAGACCTTTTTATGGGGATACAGAAAAGATAAAATTTATGGCATTGTTGTCTCCTAAATCAGCGAGTGAGGCACAAGACGCCTTAAGGAGCCAGTTAATGAGGAGCCTTACTGCACGTCCAGAGGGAGCTGTCTCTTCCAAATCTCTGCGCGAAGTCACAGAGGAAGTTTTCCCGTATTTATACCTTTTGAGCTTCTTTGCAGATTTTACAAAGGGCTCTGTGTGAGTTATTGTTACAGACAGTTTTTAAGCTTGGATACATAAAGAACAAACATTTGGCATAAGACTATGGGAATTATTATCAGTATTAGTCCTTTACGTTAGATGGCTAGCTTGCAAGGCCAGACAGTTTTTATCTTTTTCTATTATTCAAACTAAAATCATTATTTTATAGAATAAGAGACTGTCTAAAAACGGCAGAGTTTACAGAACAAGGGACTACCTAACAATAGCAGAGAATTTCAAACAGTTTTTATACAAGATGGAGGTTACTATGCTGCAGTACAAAACTGGCAACCGTTGTCGAAGTGAGAGGGCACAAATACTGAAAGAAATGATTCTTGATGTTTATGATTCCCTTGTCCCGTTATCAGCAGTGCCTGGAACAGAATGGTCGTTAGTTTGAAAACAGGCATTGACAAAAAGATTTATTAATTTCTTTAGATTCTTTTAAATTTTGAAAATGAACTGTATCTTAATAAACACTGTGACTTTATAATCATTTAAAATGTGTACACATTGTTTGGGACACCCTATATAATACTGTGTTATTAAACAACTCAGAAATATCATTTTAATGGCCAAAATATATTTTATTGAATATGAAATAAGTGCTACACCTAAAATAATACTTTTGATTAATTTATAAAGAAAAATTTGTATTTGAGAATTTAAAACAATCAGGTTCTTTGAAATCTACCCCTTGGTGTATTTTAGATATAAATATAAACTTCATAAATAATAATCAGGAGGTGTTTTATATCACAAAGGCTATTAATTTCCTCTTTTAAAACTATATTGTCAAAAATTTTTAAAAACGTGCTGCCAGTTTTCACCTGGCACACTTTAGAAGATAAAAATTAAAGAGACTTGTGTGGGTAACAGATTTAACAGTGAAAGAGTTTATTTGATTATTGTATACAGACATGGGCTAAGTTACAATCAAATAAGGTATAACTGCATGCATATATATCTGAAAATAAAAATAATTTATTGGTAATTTTTTAAAATTCAGAATTCAATTCTTTTCCTAAAATATCTAATAAGTCAACATTTACTAAGGCTTTGGCTTTATTTTAAAAATATTTAAATATATATTAAAAGCAAGTATTTTGCTACTTATACCCACCTCGTTCTTCAAATATTTAAGTGCCTACTCTTATGTTACCTACTTTAGGAAAGACATAAAAATTAAAGTCTACATTCCTGAGAAAATTACATTGGAAACAAGTCATATCATATATAGACAAAAGCCCTAAGAATAAAAAAAGACTATAAAGCAACTAATAAAGTGTTTTTGCATAATTCACATTAAATAAAAACATACACAGACACACACCAAAGTTAAGGAAGATAATAAAATTCATTTAATAGGCATATTACATATAAACAATTTATCACAAATTTTGCATCTTAAGAGTCCACATGAAAAATCACAGAAGGCATAGACTAGAAGCAATGTATATCAGACAAAAACATCCTGGTGATGTTAAGGTTGTCGAGGTTTTACACTTTTCCTCCAAATCTTTTTAGAGCTTGGGACCAAAAGAAAATTAGCTAAAAAGCAAACATTCTATCCTTGCGGTTTTGACCTATTATTCCTTCTTACCAAAGCAAACACCACCCCCTCCCCCAAATAAAAAAGCACACCATAAATTCCTCCAAATCCCATACATTAGTGGTGTTTGGTTTAAATGTTTTATCTGCTACCATAACAACAGAATTAAAAACACATCTGGCTAAATAAATCTAAAAGAGAGCAGTGGCTTTTATTGGGTTTATAGACAATGATATGTATTTAAATGACCATACATTCTTAATCTTTTCCTTGGGTGCAATTTGGATGTAATCTGCCTTTTAATAACCTACATTGGACATCATGGTTGCAATCCAAGCGGGTAGCATCACAATGAAATTATCTAGTATACACACATGTTGCTTAGGGCTGCAGTGTTACCATGGTTACTACCAGATTGAACATCTCAGCAAAGCAGAACCACTGCAGCCTTTCCCCTTGCAGAAATTCAGCACTCTTGATAGGTGCTGAGCCTTCATTTTCCTTCATTTGGGGGCTTTTTTGATTGATCTTGTGTTTTTCCTTCATCTTTCTCTTTTACATCTAAAAAATAAATAATTTTCAGTCATCTATGTAATAGATTTAGATATATTTTGTATTATATTGAATAAAATGGCAGGTTTTTCCTGTATGCACCCTAGTCATTTTCCACTTAAGACATACTTTGCCATCAGTCCAGACATGAAAACTACACAAAGAAAAGTCAGACTCCAACTTTTTTTTTAATTAGCAATTGGAAACTATTAATTTTAAAACATGTAATAATATTTGTACTTAGCTAATTAAAAAGAAAATAGGCCTTAAATCCCCTTACTGGTAGCTCTGTTAATAAAACATTGTCTATGCGATCTGCCTCTGTAAATGCGTTTCCTCTTGGGTATTCTTTAACATCTGGTGTTACGTGTTGACTGTATTTTCAGTACTTTAAGGCTCTTAGTTGATGTCCTTGACTTTATTTCAAAATGATTTAACAAATCAGTATAAAAATAGCAGCAATATTCTTTCAGATAATAGTGTCTCTAGTGACCAGAATATAGAATGATGAAGACTACTAATCTCTTCCAGTGTATTAGCTTTCTTTTCCTTAACTGAGTAATGTCAACATGTATTTTGGTGTGTGTGTGTGTGTGTGTGTGTGTGTGTTTATAGATTTTAGACCTTTTATACTAACAAGTAACTTCTCTACCTCATTAGTTGGAGATGCCTAGTCAATAGTTACATCACGTTCTGATAATCATGCAGTTGTCCCCCCTTATCCACGGCTTCACTTTCTGTGGTTTTAGTTACCATGGCCCAAAAATATTAAATGGAAAATTCCAGATTTAAACATTCATAAGTTTTAAATTGCACACTGTTCTGAGTAGCCATGATGAAATCTCATGCCATCCTGCTTCGTTCCACCTGGGATATGAATCGTCCCTTTGTCCAGTGTCTCCAGGCTACACATACATGCTTCCCACCCACTGGTCATGGGGTAGCTGTCTTGGTTATCAGATAGACTGTTGCAATTTTGCAGTGTTTGTGTTTAAGTGACCCTTATTTTACTTAAAATGGCCCCAAAGCTATTCACATAATTTTATTCCAGTATATTGTTGTAATTGTTTTATTTTATTGTAGTCATTGTTGTTATTCTGTTTCTGTGCCTAATTTATAAATTAAACTTTACGTAGGTATATATAGCTAGTACAGTATATGCAGGGCTTTGTAACATCTGTGGTCTCAGGCATCTACTGGGAGTCTTAGAACACATCCTCTGCGGATAAGGAGGTCTACTGTATATGCACTTTCAAACTTAAAAAGCAAAAAATATGACATATGCTTTATTTATTTTATTTCTTCCATCTTTTTTTCATCTTATGTGTATAATTTTTTTAAAGATTTTTTTATTTAGTTTCAGTGAGAGAGAAAGGAAGAGGGAGAGAGAGAAACATCCATGTAGAAGGAAAACATCAATCGGATGCCTCCTGAAACCAAGCAATGTGCAGCCAGCAACCTTTCCATGCACGGAATGACACCCAACAACGAGGCCACACTGGCCAGGGCTTATGCATTAACTTCATAACTTTCACTTGTCGTGTCCCTTATGAGAAATGCAATGACCTTTGGAAAAAGGTGAGGTAACCATGGGACTCCAGGATCTGTCCCTAGCCCCTGGCCTAACAATGGCATGTTTATTTCATGGGACTCAAACCAGGAACATTTGTAACTTTATCAGGTAGTAAATAACCTCCTGAGGCAAAGAACTAAGAACCTTCTCTGGGGCTCTCATTAATGGGGCAGATGTGAAGAAGCTTCTAGCTCTCTCATTCTGCTCTGTCACCAGGGATAAATTTCTACACACACACACACACACACACACACACACACACAGGTCTACCTTGACATCTAAAATGGGATGACCCAGTGATTCCACTTCTGGAAATATATCCAAGGAAACCTGCAACACTAATTTGAAAAAAATATATGCATACTCATGTTCATTGCAGTGCTATTAACAACAGTGAGGATTTGGAAGCAGCCTAAGTGCCCATCAGTGATGACTGGGTAAAAAAGCTGTGGCACATTCACACAATGGAATATGACATGACTGTGAAAAGAAGGAAATCTTACCTTTTGTGATAAGATTGGCCTGGTGAGCATTATGCTAAGTGAAATGGGCCTGGAGAGCATTATGTTAAGTGAAATAAGCCAGTCAGAGAAAGACAAGCACCACATGATTTCATTCATATCTGGAATCTAATGAACAAAATTAAACTAACCAACAAAATGGAAATAGAAGCATAGATACAGAGAACATACTGACAGCTGTCAGAAGGGACGGTGGCTGGAGGGCTATGTAAAAAAGGTGAAGAGATTAAGAAGAAGAAGAAAAAAACCACACATAGACACAGACCACAGTGTGGTGATAGCTAGAGGGAAAGTGAGGTGAGGGAGGCAGAAGAGCATATAGGGGGGAGGGAACAAGTGGTGACGGGAAGAGATTTTGATTTGAGTAGTGAGCACCAATGCCGTATGCAGCTGATGTGCAATAGAACTGTACACTTGAAACCTGCCTGGTTTTATTAACTAATGTCACCCCAATAAATTCAACTTAAAAAAGAAATGAAAAAAATAAAATGGGGCACATGGCAGAGGCATTTTGGTAATGACTTGGAACTGAAATTATCTTTAACCTCTTTGTATGTTTTCAAATGAAGGGACTTTTAAAGACCTTTATTAAAATTATTATTATATTTAGTCTCAGAAAACTAAATACAAAAGCTATACGGGCTGTATGTAAATTAAGCCATGGGGAGAAAGACCCAAGATTTTCTTTCATTTGTTTGACAGCTCTCTTTTTTTTTTTTTCTTAATACAACTACTGGTTGAAATCTGATCATCTTTTATACAAATGCATCAAAGATCTCATCTCTAGTTGATAATTAACTTCCTGTAAGAGAAATAGCTAAGCTATGGAATACTGCAGTGAGCCTGGCCCGTGTGACTCACTCAGTGGCTGAGTGTCGACCGATGAGCCAGGAGGTCAAGGTTCTATTCCCGGTCAGGCACATGCCCTGGTTGCAGGCTGTCTCCCCCGTGTTGGGTGGGCAGGAAGCAGCCAATCAATGATTCTCTGTCATCATTGATGTTTCCATCTCTCTCTCCCTCTCCCTTTCTCTCTGAAATCAACAAAAATATATTTTAAAAAATTAGTTCAGTGAAGCAAAGGCTCCTAAAGTGATTTGTCAGTGGGTGGCAGAAGAGAAATTATGTTCTTTCTGAGTACTTCTCAATCAATTTTGTAAGCTCCTTGAGGGAAGAAGGATAATATGTGCTGTCCTTTTACTCCCAATCACCAGCACTGTGCATAACAATACACATCCAATGAATAAATAAATGCTCAGTTTCCACATACAAAACACCATGAGACATGAAGATGAAACTGTCCTCTTTCGGAAAGCCTGAAAAATCTATTTAACCATAAACACAAAAGGTGAAAGGTTTTAGTAAACAGTAGGAGAAGCCAGTACTTAACAGGGAGACTGTTGCAGAGGAAAGAATTGATTCAGAGAGAAGTGCTGCTGATTTTAAGAGAAATTTACTGTTACCTTCCTTTATGGAGAGGGCCTCCAGTTTGAGGGGCAACTCGGAAGTCCCTCCTGTCCCAGCTGATCCCTGGATGTCTGGGACAGCATTCCGGCGGCCTGCTCTTGCTGAAGAGGCGAAATTGTCAACCCCAGACTCCACATCAGTCATTTCCGGAGAATCTGTCCTCATAGCAACATCTAGAAATAGAATGTGCACGGGGAGAAGAGGGTGAGCCTCTTTCAAGCTAAACACTCACAATGGTGGCTGAAAGGCATGACTTGCCCCAAAACACAGCAGGTTTGGGAATCTAATCATGGCTCACACCCTGCATCCATGTCTACTGTGCTGGTCCCAGAGTTTCCATCTGCACAGAATAGAGCAGGAAGTTCTCAGTGGGAGCCGGATTACTAAAAATAACCCTGAGCCAGAAGAGCCACTTGGATGTTTTAGGGTGCAGCAATCTCTTGCCTTTTGTTCTGCTTTTCTATGGAAGGATCAGCCAAAGGGGGCTGGGAAGGAAATGAACACAGTTGTTGGCCCCTCCCAAACAGACTCTGCCTGCCAGGATTCGCTTTGAGTGTTTGTTCAGCCTAAAACCAAATCACTATAATCTGTGAGGAGCAAACAAAATACACGCTGTTCCTACTCTTCAGAAATAAGAAATTCAACTGTGTCTCAAAGGCTCCCCGCCCCCTCTACCCCTCCCCCCGTGACAGCTGTGTATTTCTCTCTGTGCTCGTCTCAGACCTAATTTTTCAATGCTGTGTGTTCTGTTGGGGAGAGTAGGACTCATTTGATCTTTTCTTGCCTTCAAATGGACATGGTAATTCCTAGCGCTTTCCTAAAGCAGCCTTCATCTTCCCAGCAATTGTCGGTCTCTACGAAAAGGTTCTCAAGAGATCACTCACTATACAGGGAGAGAGGTAGCCAATATTGCTTATTCCAAAACTATTTCATATGACGTTTTCTTTTCCCACCTTCAAAAAATGTTTAATTACAGTTGACATACGATAATATATTATTAGTTCATGGTGTACAACCATATGATTATCTATTTATATAACTTATGAAGTGATCCCCAGTAAGTCTAGTATTCAACTGACACCATACATAGTTATTACAATATTATTGACTATATTTCCTACACTGCACTTTACATTCCCGTGACTATTTTGTAACTACAATTTGTACTTCTTAATCCCTTTTCCTTTTTCACCCATTCCTGTCCCCCTACAACTCTCCTCCCCTATGGCAACTGTTAAAATGTTCTCTGCATTATATGATGCTTCCGAATGAATTTTTCCTAAGAAGTCAACACCCAACAGGATCGCAAATGCAGTAGGAGCAAGAACAAGCATTTATTGAGGCGCTATTAAGTGTTAGGATCTCAGCGGGGCATTGACAGTACAGAGGAATGACACGTTCTCTGTTTTTAGGGGACTTGCACTCTCAAAGGGGAAGAAAGAAGGTAACCATGCAAGCACAGATAGCAACACAGAATATGCTGAGTATCAACCAAAGGATGGAGATAACCATCTTTTGTGGCCCTTGAGGGTAGAAATTTGTGAACATTGGCCTATATATACAACGCAAATCAAACTGGTCATGAAGAGAGCCCTTTCCAATCAGTGAGCTTCCGTTCAGGAAATGCTAAAAATGAAGGGAAACAGTCACACGATATGTGCATTTGATATTAAAAATGCAACTCTTTTGGGCCCATAGCATGCACATTGAGTTTAGTGCTGGCCTGGGGAGTCCAGGAGTAACTAGGTTACTTCTCCCAACAGTTTCATTTTTCTAGGAATTAGGGAAAATTTGAGAACAATGCTAGAATTTAAGACACAATTTTGAGCTCAATTAGACTTATAAGGGTTTAATATTCGCCAACTGTCTGGCATTGAAAGACAGTACAGGTTAAAGTAAAGAGCACTGGACTATTATTCAAAAAGAACATTCCTGGCTTACAAAGTTGTATGGTTTAACCCACTTAATTTCTCTGAATTACTATAAAAAAAAGAGGCCTGACTAATGCAGAGAATTCTTGCGTAAAAACTAACGAGATAAAGGGTATAGAAACTCTTTGTAACTACAAAACCATATGGTTGATTACTGGCATCAATGCTCATGTCTCACTAAGTTTTATTTACTCTACCATTCTCCTGTGTGCCCACTTTAATCCTAACAAGAAATATCTGCTGCCTGGAAAACCTCTTACGTTTTCTAAGAGGAAAACCAGCATTTATTCAACACTGCATGAACATTTTCATGTCTATTATTCTCACCTTAACCTCCCACTAACCCTATGAGGTACTGAGGCATCACTCTTACTCTGTGAATGTGGAAACTGGGGCACAGGGAGGGTAAGTGACTTATGTAGAGTTGCACAGCGGCTAGGCTAGCATCTAGTTTCAGCTTACTCTGAAAGCAGGATGATGTGGGTTACCACAAAATTAGCTTTCTATGTCTCTGAGATATGTATAAACAGCCACACGACAGCTACTTTAGATTCTGCCCTTCGTTACCTTTAAATAGGAAAAATCTATAATAATAAAAGCATAATATGCTAATTAAACCAAACATCTTTCCATATGTCCTTCTGGACAACCTTCTGGACAAAGCTGGGGCTGTGAGGGAAGCCTGGGTTCCAGGTGCCAGAGGGAAGCCAGTGCCAGCAGCCAGGGGAAAGAAGGCCTACTCCTGCACGTATTTTGTGCACTGGGCCTCTAGTCCATATATAAATGTTTAGTTATCTTGTGACCACCTCCATGATGCATGAATTTCAATTAGAGATGTCTTCTCTACTTGTGAGCTCTCTAGCTTGTGAGAAGCACCTTACACCAGTTTGGAAACAGACCATTTGCAGGCCTCCACTCTGTCCTCAGCCAACTCCCAACACATCAGAAGCCATGACCATGACTGAATGTGTATTTCTGTGAAACATCTTCCTGTGTAACTAGAAAGAAGTGAACTATGCTCAGACCGAATGCCTTATTACTGGCCTGGAGTCCCAATCTTAAAACTGAAGATAAGCCCTAGCTGGTTTGGCTTGGTGGATAGAGCAACGAATTGTGGACTGAAGGGTCCTGGGTTCAATCTGGTCCAGGCTGCGGGCTCCGTCCCCAGTAGGGGGTGTGCAGAAGGCAGCCAATCAATGATTCTCTCTCATCACTGATGTTACTCTCTCCCTCTCCCTTCCTTTCTCAAATCAAGAAAAATATATATTAAAAATTAAAATATATATTAAAAATCAAGAAAAATATATATTAAAAATTATATGACAAATATAAAAACTTAAGATGAATAATTAAATACCATATAATTTATGTTAAACAAAAATGAGTAAACTCTTTTCAGCGAAAGGGGATATGTTAAAGGAGGCCTGGGTTAGCATTTGTGCATTGAAAGAAAAGTTCCAAAAGGGGCCGGGAATAGGCCATCCACACGGAAGAAGGGATGCTGGCCTCCAGGTTTATGTCAAGGTTTCTTTGCTGCTGGCTGCTATTTTGGAAGTTTTTGCACTTGCCTTTATTATTTTTCTAAATTAGTCCCTTTTCATAAATTGATGCTAGAAAACAAGCTCATCACAAAACCAAACGTTTGTCAACATTAACTCACTACCCTTTTCAGATGAAAAATAGAACTGGAAGTGCAGGGAGGCCCAGCCACAGGCCCGTTTCTCTGGCGCTTGCCTTGGTCATCTCCCAGCTCCCCTTGGCACCATCTTCCTCTCAGAGCCACATGGACTGAGTCACCAGAATGCCATGGTCCACCACGAGATGAGCACTTCTGCCAGCCCAGTCCCACGGGGCTGTGGGGAGGAAGCTTCCTACAGTGGCAGTCACTTGACGTTCCTGACAGAACGCGTCTGTGATTTAGAGGTCGCTGGCAGGGGCATTGGAACCCACAGGGTGACTCTAAACTGAGCTCTTTTCATGACGAGGAGGCTTATCGCAGCATCAAAAATACTCTGAAAGCCCATGAAGGAAAACCAAGTCTGAAAAAGCTGTATGCATTCTATTACCTGCTATTGCAAGGAATGTATTAAATTAGATCTACCCACGGAGATGTGTCTTCGACACCTTGTAAAACAAAACAAATTAAAAAAGTAATATTTACAGTGTGTGTGTGTGGGAGGGTGTCCAGGGGGTCATGAATATAATGTAATTTCAACATCATAAAAAGAATAAAAATCCTAGTTGGGAATGTGAAAACAAGGAGAACATTAACAATTTTTCAGTACCTCTTTACATATTTTAGCTCGTAACAACGAGCATGTTACTTTTTTTGTGATTTCAAAGAATTAAAACATTCACTTGGCAAAATTATGAATACACAGATATTCTAGCACAGAAAGGTTCTATAAATAACATTTTGGTAATTTAACAACAAAATAGCATATCTCTAAACTAAAAGCTTCTCTGTCCTCCAAATACTCATCTTACTTGTCTGTTATTATCCTATGCCACAGTAATTGTGTACGCTTGACTTTTTTAATGGGATGATATATATGTATATGAGAATTGCTCTCTTCAAGTGCTTTGTGACATTGAAAAAGTATATAGCATATAGAAAGATGAGGAAGCACTGATAAGAAAAACAAAATAGAGATACCATGCAGGTTCTTGTAATTTTCTGGGCTTAAAAAGCAATGTTTGTTTGCTAACCAAGGCAGCTGACTCACTGACAACTCTTCCTTTTTCTTCTATGGAATTAGCAGAGAAATTTGGATGAGTTCTGCTTTGTTAACTGTGGCTGATTACAGGAGCTGAAACCACTTGGACATTTGGAGATTTTGCAGAAGCCCTTGGATGCCCACAGCAAGGTAATGTGATTTACATCTCCTGGGACAAACTTCCATCTCTATTGAAATACGCAAATTTTAGAATGGCTTAACAAAACACCGTTACACAGGCATGTTTACACACACATTCCAACATCTTCTCAGTATCTGAGATATTGAAAATGGCTGCACCACTGAAGAAGATAAAAATGGTTAAGCTAAATGGAGCACTGAATATATATATTAGAGGCCCAGTGCACAAAATCTGTGCACTGGTAGGAGGTCCCTAGAGGCTGCCAGCTGCCAGCCGGGTACTCCCTTCCCCCAGCTGTCTGCCTCAGCCACTGGCCAGGGCCTCCCACCCTCCCCTCTCACCCCTGGTAGAACTCCTGGAAGAACTCTGGTCAAGGGGAAAATTTGCATACTATGCTTTTATTACATAGGATTTTAAAATCACTAGTCAGGTCTCAGTGGGCTCAAAAGAGCCTGCTAAGAAAAATGTGTTATTAAGTGATAAGCATACTTATAAACAAACAGAAGCGTTTGCAAGCTATTTCCTTCCCCACAGAGAAAGCCCATCCTTTGGGCTCACACCCATCCTTTTCTGAAGCTTTCTTACTTGAAGTGAAGCCTGTGAGGAGGTGGATACCACTTTTCCTACTCCGGATCCCTATCACGTACCCCATCTCCCACAATGAAATCATTCCTTGTTCTGCATGTAGAACTGGAAATAAACTTCTGACTCGCTAAATTGGTTCTCTGGGGGTATGAGTCAGGCTATCTGAAAAAAACTAAGGTAACAAATAAAGAAGGGAGAACATGCATCTTGGAAGGTCAGTGTTCTTCATGGCCAAAAGACAGAAAGAATAGAGGCACACACTGGTCTCGGCTGATAACTGCTTCTCCAGCTTTTAATATCTTCCTACTGTGTGCTAGATTCTTTTTAGTTCTCTGCCTACAGATCATTCTCTCCGAATGATCTTCCCTTTGGAACATACAAACCTCTTCCAAACAAACAAACAATAAAAGCTATAAAAATTGCCTTTTAATATGGACCGACAGACATGTCCAGTCACCATGTATCGAGCTTCTGCAAAGTTAAGGGTCAGGCCCTGTGCTGGGCTCACAGCGACAAAGAGGCACCCACAGTCTGCTGAGGTCAAACATGCTGCGACCTTTCCAGTGACCTTTCTGGAACCCAAAACCTATTCTTTGCAAATCAAGTAAAAGTATCCACTCTAAAATGTGAGTCCTTTAACCCAACTTTTATGCACTTAAGTAGCGAGGCCATTTTAGGCTAAACGGAGCTTGCATAGAATGTGCGTATAACTATAGAAACGATTTTTTAATATGGATATCTTCCTCTTTTTAAAAATCCTTTCATATACGACATTGCTGTGCTTCAAGCATAAGCCAAAGGAAATCCTACCTTTTTTCTGTTGACCCACCTATTTTTATCAAGCTTAAGTTCTTGCTTGATAATTTAAACAGACCCTCTCAACATACAATTGGTAGCTACAAAAAGGTGATTTTTACCACAGAAAGCTTTTCACAGCTTAAACTTATAAAAATCAATGTAAAGCCAACTGATTTTCCCAAAAGTAATGAACAAATCTGAATATCTTCCCAATACAATGACCCTTGTTATACTAAGATAAGGCACTCAGAATAATAATATGGACTGATGTGAAAAAAGATGAGGAAAAGATTAATTGCATTATGCTATGTAACCCCCTTGAGTATGAGGGTTACACTTAACTGGTCATCCTACTTTAGTTTCCTGCTAAAAAACTTCTTTAATCCACACCCTCCATAAAGAATTGTTGGCAATTAGACTGTCACAGGGCTTCCTTGACCTCTTGCAACTCCCTTAAGGGACCATAAAACTTTTCCCATTATTGCAGGATTTTTAATTTGAAAGGACCCTATGGTGCAACCTTCCAGACCTTAATACTTAAGGGATACATTAGCCAGTTTGTGTCAAAGTTTTTCCTAAGTTCCCACAGTACTCTTTCTGCCATGAACATGACTCATTCTGCTCAATATCCAAAACAGCTTTCCCTGTTTATTAGTACACTAGAGGCCTGTTGCACGAATTCATGCACGGGTGAGGTCTGGCCGGCCCACCTGATCAGGCCAGGCCAGCCAGGGGGAGGGACATGGGAGGTTGACAGGCTGGCCCCACCCCCTGGGCGAACTCCTGGTCAAACTCCCAGTCAAATTCTCGGTTGAGGGGACAATTTGCATATTAGCCTTTTATTACATAAGATTATCTTGGGGTGTGTGTGTGTGTGTGTGTAGTGGGTGGTCTCCAGGATACAGAGTAATATTTTCAGTTTTCCTTTAAATGAGCATAATTCTAAATGGTTCCTACTTACATCTTACATAGTTTTACCCTTTCACCCTCTACCTTTTCATTTCTATCGTTCTGAGCCATCAGAATTGAGAGGAGTTGGCATGGATTAGAAGGAGCCATGCTCACCTTCCCGCCTCCCCAGCCGCTCTCCTACCTCAAGCCCTTCCTGTTTGAGAATGTTCCTCCAGTCTCATTTATTTCTCACATTATCCTTTCCCATCAGTGACTCCATTATCCTGTGTTCTTATTTTATTACGCTCTTAGAGCTTAAGAAAGGAAGTATTTGGATTCAACTCAAAAAGTACTTAACACCAACTCTGTGCAGAACATGGTGCCAGTTACTATAGAATTAGCCACAATAAGGAAGGACTTCCCTGCCTCAACTGCACAACTGGGAAGGCTGTGTGCTAGGCAGCTCCTCACAGCACAGAGGAGGGAGTGGTTATAATTCCACAGGGAAATGGGCAGGGCTGCCCGGGGAACATAGCATTAGAGTGAGTCCCAGAGAAGGAATAAGCAAATTCCAGGGAGAACTGCTCTCAATCCACCTATTTCTCTCATCTCTGCCCTTTTCCAACTGCTTAGGATACAGTGCTCCTAGAGTTCAAAGAAACTCAGATATTCTCCAAACTCACAAAAACCCAAGAACTGAGTGTGCACTAGCGAGAAAACGCTACAAGTTTGAGGCTTTTGTGGTTTGTTTGCACCCTTCCCGTCTCCCAGTGAACACAGCCTGTCTATGCAGGGGGTTTAGACACTGAGAGACCTGAGAGACCGGTTCCTTTTCTCATGAGATGGTGGTTTCAAAATGATGTCAGTAGGAAGGAGAGAAGGGGAAGTTAACTCTGACCAACGTGGTCACGCCAGAAATGTCTCTGTCTGGTGCCTGGGCTTTATATTCATAGATAACATAAGGGGAGACTAACACTATATAACATATTTTACAGGAAACTTTTTAATTAAAAAACTGTATGTCCCAACACCATACATCATTATCACCGTGGATGGTGTCATGCATGGAGCCAGGTGGGTACTAGACTTATTGGGGTGACCACTTTGAGTTACATAAATGTCCAATCACTGTTTTACACCTGAAAGTAATAAAATATTGTATTTTATTGTCAACTGTATTGGAAAAAAATAATAATTTTTTAAAAAACTGTATGTTTCATTTGACCACCATCTCTTTGAGCTAAATATAACTTCAGGTTCTTTTCAAAGCCTCCATAAGTAATTTAGACTTTGGTATATTCAGAAGAAAAGTTTCCAAGTGAAGAGGTCAAAGCAGAGAGTTGAGCAGTGAGATTACTGAACTACAGCAACACAGCCTGAGATGACAGCCTTTAAATTAGTCCTCATGTGTGTTTAACAGTCTACATGAATGGAGCAACAGGTAGTCTGGTTGACGGAAAGTAAACGTTCCTGAATTTGGACCCTGCACTGCCTTCTAACAGACTTGTGACTTCCAATACAATCTCTCCATTAATTAAGTTCCACATTTATCAAAAGATTAATATTACATTAATATTACCTATTTTACTACCTTGTAACCAAACAAACTGATATAAATGTGCTTAGTTAACAACCGCACAAATGAAATTTGTTTAGAAATCAGTTATATTAATTTACAGGCACTAGAGTAGATGATCATTATGAACATCCATTATTTTGTTAAATTCTGATGTTGATATGGCTTAAGAGACAGCCTGTGATGTTGTGAGTTACAAAGACAAAATTAGATTCACAAAGAGACATTGCTAGAAACTTGGTGTTCGGGGGGGCAGGGGGAGCATTAAAAACCATTTACAATCCCCCCACCCTACACATACACACCCCACAAACTTGGCTGCCTTTCTGCAACTCATGGAACACTGCATCTTCCTGAACACTCATCATAGTTTCTCCTTAAAGGTTAACCTTTGCACAAAAACCGTATTTAAGTGTTCCTTGAATAGTTAACATGGGATTAAAATTCTCAATTTCTTCATGATTTCTGAACAATTCTTAGTTTGAATCCTCCTATATAATAAAAGGCTAATACGCTAAGTGTCCAGTCATCTGGCCGTTTAACCAATCAAAGCATAATATGCTAATGATATTCTAAGGCTGCTCAACCACTAGCTATGACATGCACTGACCACCAGGGGGAAGATGCTCTGACCAGTAGGTTAGCTTGCTGCTGGCCAATTGAGACTGAGCAAGATGGGCCGGATGCCCTGGAGCCCTCCGACAGTACCTCCCCAGCTGGCCAACCTCCTGTGTCCCTCCCCAGCCCCGACCATGCACCAATGGGGTCTCTCGGCGTGGCCTGCACCCCCTCGCAATCCAGGACCCCTCAAGGGATTTCAGAGAGCTGGTTTCAGCCTGATCCCACAGGCCAGGCCAAGGGACTCCACTGGTGCACAAATTCATGTGCCGGGCCTCTAGTAATAACATAATGCCATACTATGGTGAGGAAAGAAGGGTCACAGAATTTTCTAGAGAGCTCTGCTTTCTCAGTAAAGCTCACCCTGATCACCCCATTTAAAATAGTGTTTCCTCCCTATTGCTCTTACTCCCCCTCACCCTGCTCTACTTGTCCCCAGGACTTAGTAGCATCAACACATGTAACTTATGACTGCACTTGCTGTTTGTTTACTACCTGTCTCCCTCCACTAGAATGTAAGCTCTGCAGAAGCAGAGGTTTCCGTAGGCTCTTTCACTGATGTATTCGTTGCACTCAGAGCCAAGCATGGCACTCCCTCAGGAGGTAATCCATAATATGTGCTTGCTGAATGAAACAATTATGGTTCCATTTCTCTTTTTCAAAATGAGTTCCTTTCTGTTTGCATATGAAAGTAATATATCTCATTGTTGAAAAAAATGACAATTCTGAAAGGCATAATGAGGAAAAGAATCAAATTGCCTCATATCTCATTATTTAGTAACAGCACTGGTATCATCCTGGTGCATATAATTCCAGAATACTTTCAGTGTTCACATATATAAGTTTATCACATATTTATCTTATACATACATATTTCGAAGCTAAGTCATACGTATTTGCTATCATTTCATTGTATCTTCAAAATACAATCTTTTCCAGACCAAGGTGATTCTAAATTTTAAAATAAAACCTTTGAAAAAAAATTTTCTAGAAAGCTAATATTTCAGAGTAAAATATACATAGCCAAAGGCCAAATGCAATGACAAAAGTAAGGGACACGGCTGAGAACTGAAATCATTCACAAACCTTTCCTTAGGTAAATTGGAAAAAGTTAATGTACAGGTAAGATGAAGTAGGAACACAAAAGACTGTGTACCCCTTACAAGATTCCAGTAAATGTCTTTTTTTCCTTCTATTTCATTAATTTAAAGAAAAATTCTTTGGGATATCACTAGTCCCTCTTTTGAATGGATTTAATTTTCATCATTTTTTTCTTTCAGCTAAAAAAGGGGGGGAAATGATTGAGCCTTTCTAGCTCTTATTTGTTTTCTAAGTTCTCTTCAGTACCTTCTCTTCCTTTGAAGAAAAGAAATCATTTTAGTGTTTCATCAAGCACAAAATTTAATTAAAATTACAGTAGCAAAAATTTAAAGTTTATTTTGAGGTTCTTCTGGGTCATATAGGTACAAATACTCCCAACCAAATAAAAATAATGTCAGAGCCCTAACCGGTTTGGCTCAGTGGATAGAGCATCGGCCTGCAGACTGAAAGGTCCTGGGTTCGATTCCGGTCAAGGGCATGTACCTTGGTTGCGGGCACATCCCCAGTAGGGAGTGTGCAAGAGGCAGCTGATTGATGTTGCTCTCTCATCGATGTTTCTAACTCTTTACCCCTCTCCCTTCCTCTCTGTAAAAAATCAATAAAATATATTTAAAAAAATAATGTCAAAGAGAAAAGACATTGAAGTATTTTTGTTTAGCAAATAATGTATATTGGTATTAACCTACAATTAAGTTAATCTAAGTAAAATTATTGACATGTATGCATTTACCTTGTATAAATTCCTTTTGTAAAAATAAGAAATTCTGTTATTGTATTAATAGTAAATCTATTAGATAAATTGAATAAAAAAAAAGAGACACAATAAAAATGATATATAAAATATATTCGACATACCAGATAAAAAAGTTCAAAGTAAGAGTATACATATAATATTAACTTTAAAAACATATGAACAGAAAAACATGGTAAAGGGAATATACCAAAATTTTAACAGTAGTTCTTTCTTAGTAGTGTTATTATAGATTATTTTTATTTTCTTCTCTGATCTTTATTGTGTCTTCCAAATTCCTATAATAAGGACCTTTTCATATAAAAACAGCATAAACATGTGTTGAGTACATACTATTTAAAGCACTTTAATGAGAATTAGCTCATGTGATTCTCCACACTGGGGAAGTTATGACTATCTTCATTTTAAACGTGAGGAAACTGAGGATGATAAACATGAAATGGTTTGGCTAAAGCAACCCAGTTAGAAAGTGACAGAGATGTGACCAGAACCCATTTCATCTGACTTCATTGATTGCTCTTTCTGGCATACCGCACCAAATATCTGTTGAAAAAAGACTCAGTCTTCAACTAATTTTTAGTAACTCTACTACATCCTTCATTCTGCCAGATAATAGAGAAATAGTGCCAAATAAGACTAAACATATGATGGACATAGTAGGGAAACACAAAATTGTGTGACCTAATTGTACAAATTAAATCGATGCATTTGAAAGGAAGTCTAAAAATAGGAGTCAACTTATGAAATATTCAACTAAGTATTATAAATAAAAATGCTATAAAATGTAGGAGTTATTGAATTTGAGAGCAATTAAGAGTGACTTCATAGAAGCTGTAGAACACAGATTGGGCCTTAATATTTGGAAGGGAGTTATACAAGTAAGAAATATTTATACATCCCAATATGGATGGCATCATCCAACCCAATGAAGTCCTGAATAGAAGAAAAGGTTGAGAAATGGAGAATTTGCTCTCTGTCTGTCTTAGAACTAGAGCATTGGTCTTCTGGTGCCTTAAGACTCAAATTATATCACCAGATCTCCTGTTTCTCAGGCCTTTAGACTTGGAACAGAATATACTACCAGCTCTCCTAGGTCTTCAGCTTGATGACTGCAGATCTTAGGACTTCTTAGTCTCCATCATAGTTTGAGCTAATTCCTTGTAGTAAATATACTATATCTTATTGGTTCTGTTTCTCTGGAGCAACCTAATACACTGAGATATAATTGTCATTTTTTATGGTTTATAGAGGGTTTTTTTCTGGTATATTTTGAGAATTTACTATCCTTGGTGTTTCTGAATGTCATTACAAGGGACCTGGATATCTTTTTCTTCTTCCTCCTCCTCCTCCTCCTCCTTCTCCTCCTCTTCTTCCTCCCTTTCTTCTTCTTCTTCTCTTCTTCTTCTTCTTCTTCTTCTTCTTCTTCTTCTTCTTCTTCTTCTTCTCTTCTTCTTAATATTTGTTAGGATTCCTAAATTTGAGATTTTAATCCATTCTGGAAAATTCTCAGGTATTATTTATTTGAATAAATAATTGGTCTCATTCTATTGACCATGTCTCTCAACCTTTCTTTCATATTTCCCATCTCTTTGTCCCTCTGTACTGCAATGTCTTCAGATATATCTTCCTGTTCACTAGTTCTCTCTTTATCTATGTCTAATCTGCTCCATATGGTATACATTAAGTTTTTAATTTTAACTATATTTTTCATTTCTAGACAATTTGGCTCTTTTTTAAGTCTACCTCATTATATTACAGTATCTAATTCTTTAGTCATACATAATTAAAATACCTTCACTCTATTCTTTCCAAATATATTAAGCCTATGTTTTTAAATTTCATATAATTCCAACATATGAATTCTTTATAGTCTCATTCTCTTGTTTATTGTTTCTGTAAAATCTCTCTCATGGTAGCTTATTTCCTTGTATTTTTTAAAAATATATTTTGGGTTGTGAGCTTTATTTATTTATTTATTTATTTATTTATTTATTTATTTAAACTTCCTTGCAGTTACTTGAGATCTGAGATAAAATGTTTTCCTCTACATGAGCTCTGAATTTGCCTCTACTGGGTATCTGGGGCTGCTACCAAATTGGTTAGCTCTGAATTCTTTTTTTAAAAATATATTTTATTGATTTTTTACAGAGAAGAAGGGAGAGGGATAGAGAGTTAGAAACATGGATGAGAGAGAAACATCGATCAGCTGCCCCCTGCACACTCCCTACTGGGGATGTGCCCACAACCAAGGGACACGCCCTTGACCGGAATCAAACCCGGGACCCTTCAGTCCGCAGGCCGACGCTCTTCCACTGAGCCAAACCGGTCAGGGCTAGCTTTAAATTCTTAACATGAAATTATTCAGACTATACAGAATATAGTTTCAAACATTTGAGGTTCTACCTCTGGTAATAAATGATGAATAGAGCTCCCCCACTCCCCCTATCTACCCAAGGCAAGGCCAAAATAGAAAAAACAAAAACAAAAACAAGAAACACACACAAAAAACTTGCTGTTTTTCTTTGAAGGTTAGGGTTTTGCCATATTAACCTTTGGCTGAATACGTCACTCTTCAGCATTCTATGTCTTATGCTGATCCCCTATCTTGAATGGGTCCTGAGTTTCTTCCCTTGTCCCTTAAAGAGCATGACTCTTTAAGACAGCGGTTCTGAGACACTAGGGAGCTCAGGGAAGCCTCTGAGTGCAGCACTCACCTGCCTCCAGATTTTGGATTTCTTACTGTCCTAGATTTATGCAGTATTCTCTCAGTTATTTGCCAATACAGACATTCATTTAAAAAGAGTTTTGAAAACACGTTATCCTACATTTAGTGTGTTGTGCACTAGAGCTTTTCAAAGGACATTAAGTTTTCCATAGTGCCAGAAAAGGAAGATCTAGCTAGATTTAACACTTCTGTATCCAAGACTCAAGATATCCATTTCCTTGAGTCAAAGAAAACAATGTGCAATAATGTAACTGCATTATTCTTTAACAGAATTTATTTCAACACACAGAGCCCCATTTTTCCTTCATGGCAACAACCAGTCTTGTGACTCAAAGCAAAATCATTCACTTCCACTTTAATCCACAAGAGTTATTCCTCCATGTAGAGAAAGGCCTACAATTAGGGTGCAATATTCCATGCTGCCCTGACATCTAGTAAAAGTGGGGGTGCTTCAAACGTTCCCGCTCCAGCCCGGCCAGCGTGGGTCAGGGGCTGAGTGTCGACCTATAAACCAGGACATCAAGGTTCAATTCCTGATTATGACACATGCCAGGGTTGTGGGCTTGAACCCCCAGTACATGTGCAGGAGGCAGCTGATCAATGATTCTCTCTCATCATTGATATCTCTCTCTCTCTCTCTCTCTCCCCCCTTCTCTCTGAAAACGATCAAAATACATTTTAAAAAGCACATATCTTAATAATTTAGAAAGTTCCCTCTTTGCTCTGTTCCTATGAATACGTTACTCTAGCCAAATAACCCCTTTTGTATCCAAGCACCGTCCCTGCTTTTAATTTTTATGATTAAGGCATTACAAATGTGTCTTTATCCCCCACATTGCTCCCTCATCCCCCCAGTCCTGCCCTCACCCTCAGGCACTGTTGTCTGCACCCATCACTTATGCTTCGAGTCCCTGCTTATTTCTGAGCAGTGGTTTTCAGTTCCGTGCCAGCCTGTGGAATTATTCAAATGAGACAATCACATCCTCTTGTGGAAACCAGGAGGCACCACACCCTCTTTTTTTTTTTTTTAAATATATATATTATTGATTTTTTAGAGCAGAAGGGAGAGAAAGAGAGAGAGAGAGAGAGAGAGAGAGAGAGAGAGAGAGAGAGAGAGAGAGAAACATCAATGATGAGAGAGAATCGTTGATTGGCTGCCTCCAGCACACCCCCTACTGGGGATTGAGCCTATAACCCAGGCATGTGCTCTTGACTGGAATCAAACCTGGGACCCTTCAGTCCGCAGGCCGATGCTCTCAGGCATCCTCAGACTACGGCCCGCGGGCCACATGCCAGATGTTTTTGCCGCCGCTGCCTGTCCTGCTTAAAATAAGATATGTGCAGTGTGCATAGGAATTTGTTCATAGTTGTTTTTTTTAACTATAGTCCGGCCCTCCAACGGTCTGAGGGACAGTGAACTGGCCCCCTGTTTAAAAAGTTTGAGGACCCCTTGCTCTATCCATTGAGCCAAACCAGCTAGAGCACCACACCCTCTTGTTACTATGAAGTTTGGCTTCCCCAGCCCTTGGTTATTTACTCTGTTCCTAAGTACAATCCCCCTGTGGCCCTGCATGATCGATATTGTCTTTCCTGGGCTGTGAATATTTGTGGCTAATAACTGCGGTCAATCTCATCTGTCTAGTGTCAAATGTTGTGTTTAGCCAACTCCATATCCCCAGGGCAGGAATCTCTCCCTCACCAACAGGGTGAATAGGGACCAATAAGAATCACCGGTGTCACGAACCACATGACATGCCCAGCCATGAACAAGGACACCTGGTCAGCTTTAATAACAGCTCTTGGCTAACGTAACAGGTTTTGTGCTGTGATGAAGCACAAATTGAGATGGAACCACTAATCGCTGCACAAGCTTGAGCTATGTCCTATGTGGTATTCTGTTGTCCTTGTTAGCCATTGCTATCTCCTTCCACCCTAAAAGCCTCATGTCCCCAAGACAAGAATGGTTCTTACTTGATACTAGAGACCCGGTGCATAAAATTTGTGCACAGGGGAGAGGAGACCCCTCAGCCCAGCGCTTATCAGGGTCTATCGGGGCTATCCTTCCCCCAGATGTTGGTCGCTGGCCCTGCCCCTGCTGCTGCCACTGCTTGCTATCTGTTGGCACTTCCCCCCTCCCCTGCCACTGGTCGCCTCCCTCTGTGGGCAACAGGCATGGGGTGTGATTGCTTGGCTGGCCTGGGCCTTCATCTGTGGGGTAATTGCTGGCTAGCCCCACACGCCCCACCACAGCATGCTGGCCAGTGGCCTGGGCCTCCCTCTGTGGGGCAATCGATTGCAGAGCCCCTAGGTTGATATCCTCACAGAAGGAGGCCCTGCCAACCCAGCTGTGGCTCCGCCATTGATTGCCATGCAGAGGGTGGCCTGGGCCTCTCTCTTTGGGGTGATCGCAGAGCCCCCCATTCCCTGATCTATCGGCCCCCCTGGCCAGTGGCCTGGGCCTTCTTCCTTGGGGCCATCAATTGTGGAGCTCCCCATCGATCGCCCAGCAGAGAGTGGCCTGGGCCTCCCTCTGCAGGGCAATCGTGGGGCGATGGGGGCCCCCCAATCAATCACGTCGCACCCACCTTGGCTGGCCTGGCACCAGTGCGTGTCTTAGCATGGTCATTTGGAAGATCGTCCGGATGGTTGTTCTGCTGTTTGGTCGTTTGGTTGATTTGCATATTACGCTTTTATTATTATAGATTCCCTGGTGCTGTCAGGTTTAGCCTGTGTTTGGCAGGTTGTCTCTGAGGCTCACAATGCAAAGGCCGTGAAAACACAGTGACTTAACCAGTCAGAGTTTCAGTCCTGCTTACCGCGGGTTAGGATAGGTCATTGCATCTAGCCTGGTGATCATCACTGGCTGCCTGGGGGCGCTGTACAGACATTGTGTGTGACTGTGCCCTTTTGGAACAGGCCCAGAGACTGTTCTTTGTGAGGCTACTGGGGAAAAAGGAGACCACCACCCCATCGAGAATTAAGCATGACATGCCAGTTGTTGCTTTTCACGCAAGGGTAGTGACCTTGCTGCTCTCCTCTGCTGCCGCTTCCCTTGCTGCTCTTGCTTGCCTTCTGCTGACCCCCGAGGTGCACATCCATGGTGGCCTGTGGCCCAGGGGCTGATGAAAACAAAAAGGGTAGGGGGAGGAAGGAGCATTTGGTACTCAACTGCTCTCCTTAGGCAAAGGCCACAGCCAATGCACCTAAGCTTTGCTCAGTACCGCTGCTTACCTGCACACTAGCGAGCGAACCTTGCCATCGTTCATCGGCGGCCTCCATCCAAACCATAGACAAGCGAGTTACCAGATGTGGAACAGGCCCCAGAAGACTGGCGTTCCCTAGGGGAAGAGGCTGCCACCTACAAGAGGAGCTACCAAGCTCCTGAACCTTTCCTCATACACACAATCACAGATGATTGTGCAGACAGAGACTGGAAGCTGCATCTCTGGCTCGAAGCCCTAAACCCTTGCAGGGGTTTGTACCGAGAGTGGGAATAAATAGAAGAGATGGGTCCACAGCGGAGGATGGTTTTGATCCGTCAAGGCTGGTGGTGGGCCCCACACTCTTCCCTGGCACCACTGCTATCTGCGCCTCTGTTGCAACAAAGATCCTGATCTTCAGGACTACAGGGGAGCACCCATGGCACCTGGTGGCACCAGGGAGAGGTTAATTAAAACATGACTTAGGCTCAGAGTCTTTAAACCTTATAAATCAACCATTGGTAAGGAAGAGACCCCTAACTCTGATAATATTGATCTGAGGTTCTCAGAGGAAGAACCTTATAGAAAGACCCCGTCCCCCACCCCCCTCCAAGTATATCTAATGACTAAAACAATAGCAAGATAAAACAAGAAAAGAAATTAAAAGAAAGAAGGCTGGGTGTAAGTAGGGAAGGCCAACAAACAACACCTTAAACAAATGCTCATAATTTGACCTAATTGGAAATCCAAAATTTACTAAAATAATTTATATAGCAAACAAAGAATACTGGCTTTTGTGCATCTACAACATAGGCACTGAATTAACTTTAATATCTACTAAAATCCATCAACTGTCAAACCATCATGGCCTTAACCAATACTAGGGCTAAAATTACAGTTATATCAGGGATCCCATCATATTTAAACATGGCATTCTCCACAATGGGAGGTTTACTTAAGGAAACTACTGAATAGAGGACAAACAGGTCCTTTAACTGTTAGAATGCTTCTTGCTTAAATTACCCATAGTTATAGCACTCATTGTCCTAAAATAGCCTATAGTGGGCTTGGGCGCTCTGACCCAATAAAAAATAAATAAAAATTAAATTAAGTCTTTGACACATTTTTGGCTTGACAAAATTATATGACACTCCCCCTTCTCGCATTAAAATAGGTTAAACTAGTAGCATGACTCAGTGTAATCTAAAACGGGTTCTTCAAGGATTAAAAAGTGTTATATAACACGCAATGTGTGAAGGGTAGTTAAACCTACTGTTTCTTCATTTTACAGCCCAATGGGGCCTGTTCGTAAACAAATCAGTGGTGCCTAATGGTGGACTGCTGCAACCTAAAACCATGGTCCTTTCCCATTAAGAGCTTTACACCAATAACTTAATTACTGAAATTGCTTATTCCATCAATGAACAACTGGTAAATATTTTGCTACTACAAATTTGGCTAATATGCTCTGTTCAATGCCTATTTTCAATCGCCTCTCAGGCACAGTTTGCCTTTATTACTCAAGGTGCACGCACATTTACAAGGATATCCCTAGAATCCGAGGGTCAGCAAATTGGCGCATTTCAATCAACAACTGGCCTCATCTGTATATTATTACAAATTCTTAGGCCATTACCTAAGAGCTGCACCCTTGAGGGTAAAGAACTCTGGGACTCTCTTGCTTTACAGATACCCAAAATATAAATCAAGGGAATGGATTTCTCTCTATATAGTAAGGCCACAATACTTGGCCTCTCTAGGATACCCTGTATCCCTTTTGGAGTTCTAGACACTACTAATAGTGACCAATGTGCTCATTTTACTTCTCAGAATGTGTGGTGCTGGGCTCTTGAAGAAAGCATTCAACTTCTATCTCTCCTAGAGGCCCCAGGCAGCCAGTACCAAGAAGTATGCACCTCCTAGGGATACCCACTTCCTACACCAATGTCACACAGATCTCTCAATTGCCTTTATTGACTATAAATTGGGATACTTCTAACGTCTATATATGTGTGTATGTGTGTACACACACATACATACATACATATACACACTAGAGGCCCAGTGCACAAAATTCGTGCACTGGGGGGGAGGGGGAGGGTGTTCCTCAGCCAGCCTGCCTCCTCTCACATATTGGGAGCCCTCAGGGGTGTCCTACTGACAGCTTGGGCCCGCTCCCTGATCCCCTTGGGGAGTGGGCCTAAGCTGCAGTCTGGCCTCCCTTTATGGGAGGTGACCAGGCTAATCAGCAGAAGCCACCAGCCCCATCAACCTGCTGCTGCAGCCACTGCCAATGGCTACAGCCACCAAGGTGTTTTCATAACACGGACTCTAGTCCCTTCACCATGAAAAAATGACAACTTTCTTTAGGCATTTTCAGGATGTGTCCTTCATAGGATATAACATTTCTTTTTCTTTATTTTTCTTTCTTTCCTTTCCTTTCCTTTCCTTTCCTTTCCTTTCCTTTCTTTCCTTTCCTTTCCTTTCCTTTCCTTTCCTTTCCTTTCCTTTCCTTTCCTTTCCTTTCCTTTCCTTTCTTCTTTCTTTCTTTCTTTCTTTCTTTCTTTCTTTCTTTCTTTCTTCTTTCTTTCTTTCTTTCCTCACCTGAGGATATGTTTCCATTGATTTTTAGAGAATGTGGAAGAGAAGGGAAACACAGAGAGAAACATCAAAGTGAGAGGAACACTTTGATTGGTTGCCTCCTGCATATGCCCTGACCTGGGCCCCAGTCAGGGAGGAGCCTGCAACCGAGGTACATGCCCTTGGTCAGAATTGAACCCACACCCTGCAGTCAGCAGGCTGAGGCATTATGCACTGAGCCAAACCGGCTAGGGAAGGATATGACATTTCTTAGCCCTCCAGCAGTGGACCTTCATTTTTTTTTTTCTCCAGGAGTGTGGCAGAAAAACCCTAGATCACTTTTAGGGATTCTTATTACCCAAGTTACTAAGAATATTACCAGTGGCATACAAGAAGCTTAGCCAATGAGCAGTCAGAAAAGGTGTTTCCTCTGTAGTTCACTTTGATCACTGACTCCACCCCTGCCCAGGCCTGTAACTTCTGGCCGAGGCTGCAGGGCCTGGGCAGAAGTTCCCCAAGCCCTTCCGATTGCTGGCTTCACAGAGCCCAGGCCTCTGTGATCACTGGCTCTGATCCTGCCCCTTGCCATCGCCAGCTCTGCCCTTGCCCCACTGGCAGCCTCTGGCCAAGGCTGCAGGCCTGATCAGGGGACCCCAGGCCCCTCTGATCACAGGCTCCACCCCACCCCACTACAGCCTCTGGCCAAGGCTACAGGTCTGGGCAGAGGATCCCTAGGCCCCTGCTTTGCCGGCTCCACTGGTGCCCAGACCCCTGTGATCTCAGGCTCCATCCCTAGATCCCCCTGCCTCCCCCACCACCTGCCTGGATAACAGGCCTGACCACTTCAGTGGTGAGGCTGAGCCAGACTGGGCACCTCTATCTTGTGGCTATGGGGACGGCCATTTTTGTGAGGGAGTGATGCCTAATTTGCATATTATGCTTTTCTTAGATAGGATATATATATATTTTTTAAATATATTTTTATTGATTGAGGGAGAGATAAAAATATCAATGATGAGAAGAATCATTGATCAGGTGCCTCCTGCACACCCCCTACTGAGGATCAAGCCTACAACCAGGCTTATGCCCTTGACCAGAATCGAACCCGGGACCCTTCAGTCTGCAGGCTGATGCTTTACCCACTGAGCCAAACCAGCTAGGACTAAAGTTCATATTTTGACAACCACCTCTCCCTTAGCCCTCTCCTTCCTGGTCAAGTGCCTACTTTGTTCCCTAAAAGTTTCAGTCATCTTAGTTTAAACTGTTGTTTCAAGGGGTCAACTGTGGCAGAAGACCACAAGGTACCACAAATGTAGTACCTTGCCATTTGATAAAATAAGCCTTGAATGGCATACCCCAACTTTTCCCCTCTTGGATAGGGTCCGTTAGCAAACCACCCTCCTCACCAAAGTCACCAGGCCGAGTTCCTGCTCATCCCTGAGTAGCAGGGTTCAGTTCCCTGCCTGCATGCAATTATTTAGACAAGCCAATCATATTCTCCCACAGGAACCAAGACATGTCCCACCCTCTTAACACTAAAGTCTGTTTCCCATATCCCTGGCTGTTGCCAACTTCAGCCCCAGCTTGGCCCTACCTGGGGTCCTCCTCCCCAATGCTGTAAGTATATATGACTAATAAATTGCTGTCAATCTCACCTGATCTCACCTGCCCAGTGTCAGGTGTCGTGCCTCCTCAGAACCATAGATTGCACATCCCTCCTTCATGAGGCAAATAGGAGGCAATTGAAACATCCTACTACCAATACTCGTTACCTTTCTCTCCTGAAAAGGAGCGTAAGTATAGGGAGGACAAGCATTAGTCTACAAATGTCCTGTGTCCAGTGAGATGTAGTGAGGGTTGTTCTGTTTCATCTCCATGCACTGGGATTCACACCTAATGTTTCATGTATAACCTCCGGTATGTGCATCTGCATCTTATTTGTTAGGGCCCATGGTCTACTTAAACCACTCTTTGCCCTTCTTGGGGTCATTTCAGTCACCTGCCTGCACTCCATTGAGGACCTCGGAGCCCCTGAGGCATCCATCACTCAGGCTCACCTGCCAAGGACTTCTCCTCACCACTGTTTCTCTATCTTCCTAGGGTTGTGTCAGACATGGAGCTTCTTTAAGATGTTCATTTTCCTGGGAATTAAGGCATAGTCCTCTCTGCACTTGACTTTCCTAATCCATTCAAATTTCTATTATTTAATCTCCCTCTGGCTCAATCCAATGACCCTGGGTCCTAGGTACCTTCCCAGAGACTCAAACAAAGCTTGGGCCTCATCACAGGTTGAATTCTACTCCCATGAGCTAGTCAGTAACTCAATTGCCCCCCAGAAACATAAAACTAACTCTTAGTTGATAATAATAGTCATCATCTATATACATTTTAAAAGGTACTTTTTATTGAACCCTTACTTAGCTAAGTAGTACACTTGTTTTAGACATATTTTTTTTTTTATTTAATCCTTACCACAAATGTCAGAGACAGAAGGTAGGGGAGATTTTCTCTAAAATTCAAGTAAGATGACAAATTAAGTCTTCCAGGTATTAGGAACATGCTCTTAATTAGGATTTAAGACCTGCTATGTGTGATTTCAAGACATGGGATTTTAATAATTTCATTACATTGCCTCTCTTCTGAGTCATAGACACTTACAAATTTAGAAGAGTTTACAATACCATAGAAATACCTATGTGTAAACTTAGGGACCCAAAAGCCACCTAAAATTACTATGCCATCTATCATATGCACGAATCACTCCAGAAAGAATTTTTTTTCATTGAATTACATATTCTCCATAGTGTTGAACCAACTCAAAACATTCAATTTTGAATCTTAAAAATGAAGAGCATCTCAATAAAACAAGTATAACTTTGAATACAAATTATTTTTGTTTTTTTTATAATTCTCATTAACTATTATATAATATACATAGACAGTGTAACTATATAATCTGTAAAAACATACATTAACATGACTTAAAATTCTTTCAAAGAATAACATGGAAGCAAAGTCCTATTGCTAGTGGTATAATTTGATGTATAATTTAATTACGGATATTTTCAGATATGATAGTTTTAACTTCTAACTTATCTCCAATGGCACAGAAGTTAGCATTGAAAATATTTAAGACGTCAATATGAACTATTGTTAAATAAAGATTTTAAGACTTTTTTTGGTTTAATTTTAGACTTCATTTATTGCTAAATTTTATCTTTGCCGTTCTTTATTAAATATGAAAATACTAGAGGCCCAGTGCATGAAATTCATGCACAGGTAGGCTCCCTAGGGGCTTCCAGCTGCTAGCCAGGACCTGTCTTCCCCAGCTGCCTGCTGGGGCCTTCCTTCATTCTGTGCATCCCCCTGGTGGTGAGCGTACATCATAGCGAGTGATCAAACTTCCAGTTAGTCAAACTCCCAAGGGGACACTTTGCATATTAGGCTTTTATATAGATAGAAGTTTGCATTTGATGGAAAGACATATTCTAATAACAAAGGAGAAAAGACCCCCAAAGAATGCAGCAAAGGAAACTCACTATTAGACTCCCTAGAGGTAATTAATTGACAGTTGCATTGTATTTGCCATACCATTTAGTTATTTTTATAGAGTAAGACAAATAAGTTTGCATTTTACTATAAAATTTTGAACCTTCCCTTTGAAAGCTATTACAACTTGGTGACCTTCTCCAAGTTTCCCTAGCTATGTACACCTTGGCCCGAATATCCTTTTAGCTCAGTAGCTGCTACCTGATCAGGCACTCAGCTTCATCCATCTGCTCGAACAGTGACCTCCTTCGAATTTTTTATAAGCTTTGGATATTTTCTTTTTATAGCTGTGCCAACAGAATCATATTACATCCTGACACCAAGCAGTGTAAATTAATTCCTCTTCTGTCTTATGAGCCATGCTACTGAGAAAAACTAGATTTTTCACCTTAGCATTTGATTAAAATGTGGAAAGCACAAGACCAAAAAAATGAGGTCTCTGGAAAAAGTTCCCACCTTTGTCCACCTGCAGACTAACAGAGTGAATTTAAAGCAAATTAGCTCTTCCGAAGATTTTTTTTTAAATCTTAGTGGAGGAGGAGAGAAATAGAAAAAGTGAGCAGGGGTAGATAAAAAGCCATAATCTTATTCCAGGTGAACTAGAGCAGTGTTTCCCAAACTTGCCTACTCAAAGGCTCACCTAGGACATGTTAACAACACAGACTTCTAGTGCCTTCCCTAGAGCCTTCAATTCAGGGTGCTTGCACCATGTGTATTGCAAGTACCCTAGGAAGCTACACAAGTTTGACAACAACTGAATTAGAGTAAAGTTAGGTCAGGCTCTCCTCCATCCATCTTTCTGTAATATTCTTAAAAAAACCCATAAAACCATAAATTACGTTGCCTCATGGTCTAACAGTATGTATCACCTGAAAGAATAAACTATAAACTGGTCATTTTAGCCAAGTATATCAACGCATACCCACAGCCCTGGAGATCTACTCATCCAATTTCAGACCTTATTAAAAAAATTCCTTGTAGCAGATTAAAAATTAAACAAATTACAAACTAATTCTGTCCAGATCTGCCCCAGCAGGACATATACTGATGGCCTTGGCTACATCGGTCACCCCTGAGTTCTTTCTCCTCTCACTCTGATTGCCAGCCCCGAAGTTAATCTCTAACAGAGTTTAACATATTGTTCACTAAACATTCTATGTAGGTGACTTGTTTTAAACACCTCCCTCCCCAAAGGCCGTGTCTTCTGGGAGGCAAGAGCTAATAGGTTCTAGGTGTGGACAGTGGGCAGTAGGTGTTCAGTGAGTGCTTTCTGAATAAACTTCATATGGAACTGAGCGTGCAGTCCACGTCATTTGCAGATCCTGACTGTGTGGACAGGAAGGAAGCTTATGTTATCAAACTGAATAAAAGAGCTCGGTTGTGCTAAGCAAATACCCTAAGTTGGCAGTAGGCCTGAGTGAGGAAAGACCTTACAAGTCATCCTGCCACTCTTACTCATGTCACATCAAATTTCTCATTGTTGTTCTTTGACATTTGATGAAGAATGCTGAGGAAGGTTATAGAGTTGGAAAAACTCTCCCAAATCCATCATAATTAAAATAACTGAAGAAAATACTAAAACACTGCTTCGGTTTGTAATAATAAAAAATTAGTATAATGGCAGACATTCTCAGAGACCCTCACTAGCAGGGTAGGTGAGGAGAAAAGTAAGCATGAATACACTGAAAAAAGCAGAAAGGATTGCTCATCAAGGCTTTTTTTTTTTTTTTTTTTTTTTTTTTTAACCCAGAAAAGTGGGCCTGAGAGGCCAGAACAACCTGGGTGATATTAACTAAGACCTCTCTGGGTATCTCAGAGATTGAAAAAAAAATGAACTAAGAAAAAGGCAGGATTGAAAATCTCATTTAATTCAACTGGTTATATCTGGGGGCATCATTGATAGACGTTCGTCTTCTGAATAAAAAATCAGAAGCAATTTTTTGAAATGTGATAAATGTACAGCTATTGGTAATAGGACAAATACTGAGAATGAGTATAACAAAGGCATTGAAATAAGGGAGACGATACTGCATGATCACTTTAGAACACATTTCAGAGCACAATTTCATTACATCAATAGGCTCAGCCTCTGGTCAAATGCAGATTCCCAGGCTAACAGCTTTGCACCTCTTTCACTCCTCTGACCGTACACACAAATCTGCTTAAATCAACCCCATCTAAATTTCCCAATCATTCCTCAAAAACAGCCAGAAACTAAGAAGGAAAGCAGTAAATCCAAGCATATTCTAATTCATCTGTAAGTATTAAAAAGTCTACTGGATTCACAATTTTAAGACTTATGGACTGTGTGTATTCATTACAACAACCTCAAAACTTTGTATTTCCTTAGCTAGATGAGTAAAAATTACTAAAAAAAAAAAAAAAAAGTTTTACTCACATTAGAAACTGTGAGCTTAAAGAAAAGTTGATCAGTATGTGGGTGATAGCTCTTGTTGCACTGGAATGAAGAGTGCTCTGCTTCAAGTGATCTGTGTCACCACGCAATTGTCCTTGGGTCCTTCAGCCTCAAGGGAGTTGGCTTTTAAATTCCACTCTACACACTCCACTTCAGAGCACTAGCATTAGGGGATCGGCAGGGTAGTCACAATCATCATACATCACAGGGCCCAGAGAGGGGAGCATTTGGCACTTTCAGAAGCCTCTATTATGGGTGTGAAGTAATTTTAAAATGATACAGATATTCATAGGTTTTGTTTTTACCTATTTGTGTTGATTTACTCAGGAAATCTCAGTGGAGCATGGAGAGAGAGCAAAGCTGCCTATCTTCTGTTAACTTCAATAGCCTCTATATTTTAAAGTCTTATTCATTGCCTATAGATTACAATTCAAACCCAGTTTTCCAGTAAATGGTAAATCAGAAAGCTTTCTGTAGTCTCAAGCACCATGTTCCCTTCTTGATGCACTCTAAAGTTAATATGAGCTAAGCACCATGTTTTCGCTGAATATTTGTTTGGTAATCATTCATTCTACTGAGGCCATACAGATTGGCCATTTTGCTGCAGTGTTTATACACGAGGTAAACTTTTTGAACCTAAGAATCATTTTCTTTTAGTCCTATCTACACCTTGCCTCCGGATTTATCTGGGAGACATGTGTCTGGGAAAAATATGTCGAATCATCCTCATCTCCATTTCTCATATACATAGTAGTAACTATAACTGCAAATAGAACGTTTTAGTCTTTTTAAAACTGCAATTTTAAATTATTATCTGCACTCTGGCACAATCTCTCCCTCTAATTTATGTTAGTGGTGACCTCCATTTTTTAAATTAAGGGTAGTGACAGGAACATATGACTCAGCTCCTAGCACCATCTATTAACTGGGGGCAAGTCACTAGCTGTTTATAACACATTTTTAATGACCTGTGAAGTTCAGTAGCTGGGTGAAGATTAACAAATGTGTTTTCTGAATTTAAAAATATATAGAAATATTTGTACTTATTTGTTTTTATTTTATTTTTAAAATTGAATTTATTGGGGTGACATTGGTTAATAAAGTTACATAGGTTTCAGGTGTACAGTTCTATAATACATAATCTGTATATTGTATTTCGTGTTCAAGACCCCAAGACAAGTTTTCTTCCATCACCATTTATCCCCCCTGTACCTCCCTTTGTGACAGCACAGATGAACCTGGGGAGTATTATGCTAAGTGAAATAAGCCATTCAGAGAAAGACAAGTACCATATGATTTCACTTATATGTGCAATCAAATGAACAAAATAAACTAACAAACAAAATAGAAACAGGCTCATAGATACAGAGAACAGACTGACAGCTGTCAGAGGGAAGGAGTTAAGGGGTTGGGTAGAAAAGGTTATTGGATTAAGAGAAATGCATAGAAATAGACTAATTTTTAAGATTGAGATGTAATGTTTTGCACAACTCAAATGTCTATTTGACCTTGACCAAGGCATGCCTAATCCAGTTTCTTTTTCCTATTTTACAATTTAATGGAATTAATGCAAAGTCAAAATATTCAATCTCATTAAAAACAGTCAAGAGCCCTAACTGGTTTGGCTCAGTGGATAGAGCGTTGGCTTGTGGACTCAGGGGTCCCAGGTTCAATTCCGGCCAGGGGCATGTACCTTGGTTGCGGGCACATCCCTAGTGGGGAGTGTGCAGGAGGCAACTGAACGATGTTTCTCTCTCATTGATGTTTCTAACTCTCTGTCCTTCTCCCTCCTCTTTGTAAAAAATCAATAAAACATATATTTTAAAAAAGTCAAGAGAAAAACAAAACAATTGACAATCTGTAAGTAACTTGGAGATATTTGAGAATTTTGGAGCTAGAAAAACTTTACTCTTCAATATATTAATAAATAAACAAAGCAACTCTGATTTTAAAGATAAGGAAAAGGAGACCAGACTGGTGCTTCAATAGAGATCTGCTTAACTTCTGAATCAAGTTTAAACATCATATCGCTGGATGTTTGGGTCAGGACTTCTCCACAATAATGGTTATAATTTTTTTAAGGTTAAAAAAATCACTTTTTAACAGATCACTTGTGTGGACATGACGGATATAATTTGTAAAGGGAAAAGGCCCAGTCTCTGATGGTGGAGGGGGGAAGGCTGGTCCTTCTGCCAGGACTTCATGTGCTTAGGGGAAGGTTTTTGACTGTGAGGTCTACTAGGGAAAGACATGTCCATATCTTCACCTTGAGCCTTGCTGAGAAGTCAACCAGTGTCCTAAAGTTTTATGAAAAAAATCACTCACCTCTTTGAATGGCAAAGTTCTTTTATTTAGGAGGAGATTGTTGAGGTGGAGGAGTCTTGGTGAAATGAGAATCCCACTCAGTAATGATGCAATTCAGACAAAAAGAGTTACTTGCTGTTGTGATTTTAAAGCTATGCTCATTGGAATCTGAATTGTGTGTCAGAATATAATAGTTATTAACAGATACTGATTTATTTATGTGCAGGGAGAGGAATTTTAGCCTAGATTCCAGGGAGACATGACAAGATTAAAGCCACCCTGCCTGTGGAAGGTGGGAAGATACATGAAACAAAGTGAAAGGCTGGATGCTAAGGAGAAAGCCAACCAGTGGGGGATCCCTATGCACAGGCACAATTAACAGACACTAGCAGTAATGATGTTCAAGAGCCAATTCCAGGTTTCTAATTTCTGCATTATAATCTGGGGATTCTCAGAAATACTAGGTGTGGAGAAGATTTAAAAAAATGTACAGTCTGACATGGGAGCCATAACTAAGTTTATTAAGATTTAATCGCAAGACAATCCCTCAAGTTTGAAGAACCTATTTTTTTATATATCTGTTGATTGAGAATATATATAACAAGTGAAAAGTTACTATGAAGTAAATATTTTTTAAAAGTAGTTATTATTTTATAGTAATAATCTGTATTTTTAAATGCTGGTGTATATGGTATGTGACCATATCTTTTTAGCCAGAATACATGGCTTTGTAGACCCCTCTAATAACTGTACAAAATCCTAGGAGATCAGGATCCCCATGTTGGTGAACACTGGGCTAGATCATAACTGTGGTCCTAGTGGCCAGCACCCTGTCCCCTGTAGCAACCATCACTTTAACCTCTAATATGTAAGTCTTCTTCCATCTACTTTTAATTCACCCCTTTATCCATTTAGAATTAGGAATCATTCAAGCTAAAAAACATTGCTGAATCCCCTCTGTGGGCTCTTAGAGATTGGAAGACTAGATAATTATGATGGCCAGTGTTCATGGACAGTTCCAAGTGGGTGTCTACAATATTAATTGGAGAATAGAATACAAAAACCTGTCACGCTGAATTCCATCCTGCAGTCCAATGGTCTGTTCAGTCCACAGTCCTGAGAGCCAGTTTTAAGCACTGACAGCCCACCTTCGCTTTAGGGGTGGGGCTGACACATTAGTGGCATCCTTCCCTAGGCCTTATCCAAGCCTCATTTGTTAGACTCTGATCGTCACATGACAGAGAATCATTCTTGAAAAAGAAAGCACAAAATATCACTCCTGGTTTAATTATAAATGATTTTCAGTAAGGCTAGGAAAGTCTCAATTAATTAGCAAGTGCAATAAAGATGTGCCATTTAAAAAGAAATCAGAACACATTTCCATCCTTCATTGGTACACTAAATGATGACATATTGTTCTTTTATAGTTGCCATTTCCAAGTTTTAATTGCTTTGGTTTAATTCAAAAAATGTCAATTCGGTAATTAACCTTATGGTGTTGGAATTAGCTTCATTTATCGAGCAAAACAAAATTGATTTCAGAAAGGGAAAACAATTACAACATAATACCAGGGGAAATACTATCTCATTGAGATGTTAAAAAATAGTATTGTATACGACTGAAAATCATTTTATTTTACAGGAATAAAAGAAAATATTCCATCTTCAGTTCTAAACAGGAATTTATCAAATAAGCAGTCAGATATAAATTAGTTAATCCCAAATCACCTTCACTCATTTATAAAAGTATTAATGTACTTGGGATATATCTACTGAGTACCAATTATGTGCCTGGCACAAATCCACATATAAATACAAACTGTGGTAAGTCTCATATGAGGAATTACAAAGTGTTGTGTGAGTGTATCAGATCCCAACAATGGGAGCTGAGCTAGAAAGCAAGAAAAGATCTTGGCTAGTATAGAGACAGACAAGCTCCTGTGTCTGTCTCCAGGACACTCCAGAAACTGAAAGAAGACCAGTGTGTCATGAGCACAGAGAAGGCAGAACGTGGCACAGGATGGGACAGATCTGTTGGCAGGGGCCACATCACTGAGGTGTGCTATTCTAATAATAGCTGGGAACACATGGAAGGTTTTTAAGCTATGGTGTGACAACCCAAATTGAATTTTAAAAAGATCACTTTGGCTGCAGCACATGGAATAGCTTTGGAAAATAAGACGAGAGGATTCAAAAGACAAGTTTGGAGGCAATTGCAGTATACCAAGTGAAAGAGAATGAAACATTAGAAATTAGAGTTTATGCCCTCATTTTAACACTCCAGAAAGTCTAAAGTTATTTGTGTCCTACACATGACCTATTTTCACAGAATTATATGTGCCAGGGCTAAACGGAAGGCAAAGTGATATAATAAAAGGTACAGGTGCAGTAGGAGAAAATCCACCCGGCTCAGCACACTGATCTGAAGTGTTGGCTCCACTACTTGTTAGCTAAGAGACCTTAGGCAAGGCTCAGCTTCCACGTCTTTTGAGGCCACATAATAACACCTCCCACAGTTGAGAAGATTAAGTATTGACAACATGTGATATTCTCAGCATGTGGAAGGCGAGTTAATATCGAATAACCCCAGGAGAGATGAGCTGGTCTCATCCGCTCATGTTAGAGATCTTCATCTTCCTTTTGAAACCTGGTCCTCCTCCTGGTTGTCTTTCTCGGTGGACAGCACTCTAATCCACCCCGATGCACAAGTCAGAAGCCCAGGAGGCATCCGTGTCCCTCACCCCTTCTAGTGACCCAGTCATACAAACTTCATTCTCTCAACAGCTATTCAGCGGATGGACCAACTGCTCCTCTCACCCTCTCACTATCCTAGTTAAAGTCACCCGCCTCTCTGCATCGGATTATCCTCTTCACTGCTTACCCTGCCTCAGCCTGGTTGCCCTCCAGGCCATATTTCACACAGCCGAGCAATTTCACCACTTCGTTTCTTGTTCACTCCCCCTATGCCAGAAAAAAAGTCACCCAGTTTCTTAGCCTAACAACCCCTACAAGATCTACACTCTGCTTGCTTCCAGGCTCGCCTTCTTCACTCCCTTCTGGTGCAGTAGTTGAAAGAAACTACCTGTTCACCTCCAGGGTCAGGCCAACGGGTGGCTGCAGCTCCTCCTGGCCGGAGCGCTCTCCTTCCGAAGCTCCTCTTCCCCCGGTCAACAAGTTCTCAAAACCGAGGCCTCCATCTGGGAGGCACTTTTCCTCCACCTGACTCCGTATATAGCGCAGCCTGTTACATGAATTTCACTGTTTGAATACATTGAACAAATGGCCAAATGAGGCCTGGAGGGTCTGGCTGGATGCTGACAGTCACCTAGCTTGAAGGCGGTGGCATGAGGAAGAAGACCCAGCCTCCTGACACACACTGCAGTGTCTCTCTCCATCAGGGTGACAGATGTCTTATGGATCTCAGTTGCATCCGTTGCCTTCATCAAGCTTCAGAAATATGTCCTGCATGTGATTTCAACATGTTACACATTTACCAGGTGTACTGTGGGCTTTGACTTTGGAACCTAAAATAGATCACTTGTCGCCTTCTCGCCAAAGCCTTCTTTGACTCCCCTAAGGAGCGGCTCAGGCTCCTGGGGGACCGAGTGCTCCTGCAGCATTTTCCATACCAGTCTCCCTCCCCACGATCCTGTGAACACTTCGGAAACTAGGACCATGCTGAATTCATTTGACATCTCTGGTACCCAAGAGCATTCTTGGGATGAAATACTACATAGTATTTATTGAACTCAATGGCACTCAGAGATGAATACTGTCTAAATAAGGGCAGGCCCTAGCTGGTTTGGCTCAGTGGATAAAGCATCAGCCTATGGACTGAAGGGTCCTGGGTTTGATTCCTGGTCAGGGCACATGCCTGGGTTGCAGGCTCAGTCCACAGTGGGGGGCCTGCAGAAGGCAGCCGACCAATGATTCCCTCTCATCATTGATGTTTCTATCTCCCTCTCCCTTCCTCTCTGAAATCCATAAAAATATAAAAATAATGCAAGAATAAGAAGACAGATAAAATGAAGATGGCTTTGTCATTGAGAGACATGGAATTTGAGAAAAGGCACAGACAGCTCTGACTAAGAAAAATAATCAAGAAGGTGAGGAAGAAGATGGTGCCATTGCTGGAACAGGCTGCCTCTTCTGGTGAGTACCTTCGCCTCCTCAGAGGTCTGCCTGCCTCTTTTCCTTCGTGGCAGAGAACTGGAGTTGGAAAGGAAAAAGTTCTCACTGCCAGACAGCCAGACAGCCAGACTATTAAGTAGGGAAGCTCTATGCCTGCCCTGAAGATAAAGCCAGCACTGGAAAAGCTGGTTTTGCAGGTGCTGCAGGTGCTTGAAACGTCAGAATTAAAGCCAAATAATTGTAATAAAATGGAACTGACCTAGGGACAGAAATCCAAGTATAATTCCAGGTTTTGTTCTATGGTCTTGGGCAAATCTATGAGCCACCCTTTCCTCCTCTGTGAAGGAAAAGGTTTGAAAGAGATGGTCTCTCAGAGCCCCTTCTTATTCAAGAATTCTTCAATTTATGGGCTTGGCACTTATATTTCCTTAAAGCTGTGACATAACCAAGGGTAAGGAGACTGTCTGCAGATATCGAAAGTCATCATTTTGTCTCTTGTAAACTTCATCTGGACTAGCTAACACATCTACCCATAATGATTTCCCCTCATCCATATACGGTAAGTACAGTCAAAAGCTTTATCAATAGAACGTTAGAGGCACAGTGAGGCTGCAAAGCAGTGGTTTGCAAAGATCAAAACCAGCCTAGTAACTTTTTGAAAACTTAAGTTCCAAAGCCTACCAAATCAGAACCTCCAAGGAGAAGCCGTGTGTGTGTGTGTGTGTGTGTGTGTATGTGTGTGATTTTGATAATCAACTACTGCAACTGAGGGATCATTTTTTTTTTTAACCTTGGAATTACTTTTTTTAAAAAAATATATTTTTATTGATTTCAGAGAGGAAAGGAGAGGGAGAGAGAGATAGAAACATCAGTGATGAAGAGAGATTATTGATTGGCTGCCTCCTGCACACCCCCCACTGGGGATCGAGCCCACAACCCAGGTATGTGCCCTTGACCAGAATCAAACCTGGGACCCTTCAGCCCACAGGCCAATGCTCTATCCACTGAGCCAAATCAGCTAGGGCGGGGGGATCATTTTTGAAGAAAAATTAGTGTCTCTCAATGGGTAAGGTGACCAGACATCCCGCTTTTGGTGGGACAGTCCCGATTTTTAACAATTTGTCCCATGTCCCGTGGCATTTTAAAAGAGTCCCGATTACTCTTTGTAATATTTTAAGTAATAATAAAAAAAAAAAAAGGAAAAATAAAGACCCTCCCCCCGTCAATGGTGTACCACTTTAAAGCTGGTCACCTTATCAATGGGCAACCTGTAGATTACTTTCATGTGAATTATCTAAGATGTTTGTTAAAAATATCTGAGAACATGGCCAACAATCTGCATTTTAATCATTATAATAATTCCATATCTGAGTAATATTGAAATTAACCGTTTCTCTGGGACACCTAAGCCACGCCCACCAGCCAATCAGAACGGCTGTATGCAAATTGACCCAGCCAAGATGGAGGCCAGCAGCCACTGAGCAAGCAGCAGTGGGGGCAGGGCAGGCAGCTGCGAGCATAGGTGGGGCGGGGGGGGGTTTGCAGGGGGGGTTGCG
>PVJC01003774.1:36856-68104 GCA_004026665.1 Murina feae | reverse complement strand
ATGTCAAGAGTGTACTCTGTAATTTTCTATTGTCATCCTACTATTGTAAAATTTTTAAATGGCCAAAGATATTTTAATCTTTATTCAGTTGGAAATCAGCTGGTTATACCTGTAGAATATTGTCATTATTTAGTTGAATTGTTAACATTTCACAGAAAGCAAAATCATGCCGATAAATTAAATAAACTTAAAGAGCTAGTGAAAATAAATGTCTTTTCCATAAAATAATGTACTTTAAAAATTAACATATCAAAATCTCATGTTTAAAATGGACATGTGCAAGATATTAATCATTTTCATGTGAAGCTTATTATGCAGTCCTTTATATTAAAGTCAAACTTGTGTAACTGCACATACATACAGAACACATTGAGGAATATTTTTTACAATAGTCACCATTAATGACTAAAATGAAATCAGTACCCCTGTATTTATTTACATAGCCTTTTACAGAAAGTGGTACATCAACACCATAATCCAGGCAGATCCCTAGTAATATAATATTACTCTGTGATTTCACATCAGCCTACAATAAGTAACTGAAATGTATTACGTAAGTTATTTCTTTTACTATGGCACATTTCACCCACTGCCAAGCCCCAAATGTTCTAAGATGACTTATTCAATGTACAAACTAAAAAAAAAAGCAATTATATTTCCATAAGAAAATATTGGATGATTTTTTTAAGCCTCTAGTAACCCCAAATAACTCCTTGCACAGGTTTTTATGAACTGCCATACTCTCAAACATGACTAACATAGAGAGAGTGGGCTCAACTGTTAGCCTCTTCAATGACTACATCCATTAGAAGCCTTATGTTTTGTTAGGGACATCCAAGTTAAATGTGTTCATGTCTCATGTTATTCAAGATGTAACACAGCTGAGGGAAAATGCTAAGATCAAACACAAAATGTACTGCATTTCACACAACCAAATTCTGACCCTTCTGCAGACCTACTCAAGATGCTTCAAGGCATAGAAATATCCATTGGCATAGTTACCATCAATTAGTTACTCACATTTTTATTGATCATGGTATTCTGGGTCTTAAGAAATAATCATAAATGTACTTCAAATAATGTCAGACACAATAATAATTATAAACAGCTCATTCCAATTCTAGCAGCCCCCCAAATCTCTGTAAACAATCATCACATGCCATGGGCATTCATATAGCCTTCTTAAAATGCTCATATTATTTGGCTTCCCTTTATTTTTTTATATATTTTTATATCTTAATTTCTTGACTCCTTTCCCTCTATTTTTCTTCAAACATTCATCCAATGTAGTTTTATATATTTTTTTAATTTCAATATCCTTTATAATTCAATAAGTGAGTTCCTAATACAGACATAGAAACTTTTTTGTTGTTTATATATATATATTATTGATTTTTTATAGAGAGGAAGGGAGAGAGAGAGCTAGAAACATCGATGAGAGAGAAACATCGATCAGCTGCCTCCTGTACACCTCCTACTGGGGATGTGCCCGCAACCAAGGTACATGCAGAATCGAACCTGGGACCTTTCAGTCCGCAGGCCGATGCTCTATCCACTGAGCCAAAACGGTCAGGGCAGAAACTGTATTGATTTATCATAAACTAGGGGCCCGGTGCACAAAAATTTGTGCACTCCGGGGAGGGGGGCGTCCCTCAGCCTGGCCTGGGCCTTCTGTAGTCTGGGACCCCTCGGGGGATGTCCTCCTGCTGGTGTGCCTGGCCAGCCTGGGTGAGGGGCTGATGGCTGTTTGTAGGCTGGCCAAGCCCCCCAGTGGGGATCCTCACCCCATGGGGGTGCGGTCAGCCTGGGTGAAGGGCTGAGGACCGTTTTCAGGCTGCCCACATCCTCTTCAGGGTTAGGGTCCCTACTGCGGTGCCTGGCCAGCCTGGGTGAGGGGTTGAGGGCTGTTTTCAGGCTCCCATTGACCCAAGATCTCAGTGAGGCTGGCTGGAATCAGGTTTCTGGGATTTATTTATTTTCTATAATTGAAATTTTGTTGCCTTGAGTGGAGGCCTAGGCAAGCAACAAAGTCTCCTGTTTGCTTCAGCTCTGTGGCTTCTATATTTGAAACATTGTTGCCTTAAGCAGAGGCCCAGCCGGCCTAGGCAGGCAGTTTCCTCCATTACTGGTGCAATGGAAGCCTCCTGTTTTGCTCTAGCTCCATGGCTGCCAGCCACCATCTTGGCTGGGTTAATTTGCATACAGCCACTCTGATTGGCTGGTTGGTGTGACTTGGCTGGTGGGCGTGGCTTATGTGTAATGGAGTGGGGGTCAATTTGCATACTACTCTTTTATTAGATTAGATGGTCTGGTGACCTTCATTTCACAATTTTTTTAACTTTTGCCCAGACTTTTATTATTGAACACTTTATAGATGCTATGTTCTAGGCAAAACACTGACAAATAATGGTGAAATAAAGAATCTCTAGCTTAAGGAAGCCTATTGTTTAGTGGGACATAACTACTTCCTGTCCTTGTTACATAAGGAACTCAATCCTACTCTTCTACAAGTCATTTCAGGAAATGCTTCATAGATTTTAAGCTCCTGAGAGATAACAGTTTCTCCATCTTATCAATAATCCTATCTCTACTTGGGCAGTTAGAAATTTTTCTTCTATCTCTGTGCTTAATTTTTTGACTAGCTGATAGACATTTTAAGAAAATTAAATTTGCCAATCGTTTTGATATTCACACACTTGTTTCCACATTCATCATAAGAAATATCTATTTTGCAGGCACACTAATAAGCTAATTAGGCACTATAGTATTTGATTGATATAATGCAATTCAGAGTACTTTTTAAATTTCCTTCTTGATTAAGGTATTACATATGTGTTCTTATCCCTTCATTTCCCCCCACCCCCCCACTCATGCCCTCACCCTCCTGTTGTCTGTGTCCATTGGTTAGGCTTATATGCATGCATACAAGTCCTTTGATTGGTCTCTCCCCCTTACCCCCTCCCTCCCCTACCTTCCCTCTGAGGTTTGACAGTCTGATTGATGCTTCTGTGTCTCTGGATCTGTTTTTGTTCATCAGTTTATGCTGTTCATTATATTCCATAAATGAGTGAGATCATGTGATATTTATCTTTCTCTGACTGGCTTATTTCACTTAGCATAATGCTCTCCTGTAAATGCATACTGAATAATCATCTTAAACAGATTAAATTTCTGTTCAAATGCTAACGGAAACTTTCTTATAGCATTCAGGTCTAGGATTCCAAGGATAAGCTAATCACCTCTCAGCACTTATTAACATGGTTCCCAAGTAGTTCATTCTTTTCATGTCATTTTATTTCTGAAATAAATAAATGACTAATACTGTAACAAAAATATTAACTTGATGAGTGAAATTTATTAAACAACACATTTTGTACTTTAACTCATGTATTTAAGATATAAATAGTTGGTTCATCAAATAGCATTAGCCTTATGAAAGTATATATTTGTTACCAGATTATCAAGTATCAAAATCTGTATTTTCCAATGAAAATAAAACAGAGAATAAATAGATGTAAGTGTTTAATGGCACACAGAAATACAGAAATGCTACTTAAGTCTTTATTATTGCAACTGTTACTGGAGTAATTGAGGCAAATATGTTATCAACCTCAACCTCACATTATCTTCTCTCTCTCTCTCTCTCTCTCTCTCTCGCTTTCTCTCCACAGGAAGCACTTGTGCATTTTTTTATTTGTATTCCTTGAACTTAACTACTTTCTTGACAGCTCTGTTTAGTAGCATCTGAACAGTGTTAAAGTAACCTTGATGAAAGGAGGGAAAAAGTCCCATAAAGTGCTCTGGACTGAGACAGCCACTCCTTGCTTAGAAATGAGCTGTGTCCTGATGTCTTTTAAAACAGAGACCTGCCTGTTTAAGGGTGATTAATAATTTCAAAGTTAATAAAGTATTCTCTGGCTGCCCACTTAGTCCTCAGCTCTCACTCTTGGTGTGTTCATGCTAGAGATTTTGCAAAGCAGAAATGTTTAACATATTTGGGAAAAGGCTAATAATATTAGATGTTAAAACACACACATAATGTAGTAAAATAACGACTTTTACCAGGGGTGGTAAAGGAGACAGACTAAATAATGGTATGATCTGCTATTGCCAATGATGTCTAACAGAATATGCATTAATATGTTACAAATTTTTGGCTTTTACTAAATTTTTATTTATCCGATGACATCTGACAATTTTAAAAAGTTTAAATATCTTTGCTTTCAACATGTTCTTACTTGTGGCTGATAAGAAAAAGGACGCCCTTGCATTACTACTAGGCTCCAAGCTCAGTGACACAGTTTTCTTTTCTCAGAAAGTGTTTAATCCTGTTAATGCATTGGTTGCTTTTGAAATTTTAAAGAAATATAGAAAGACCTTGACATCTTGCAAACCTGAACACAGTTTTTGGAAAAACTGCTTTATCCCAAAGGGAATGCTCATTTATCTTTTATCTTTATTTTTTTATTTTTTTAATATATTTTATTGATTTTTTACAGAGAGGAAGGGAGAGGGATAGAGAGTTAGAAACGTCGATGAGAGAGAAACATCGATCAGCTGCCTCCTACACACACCCCTAATGGGGATGTGCCCACAACCAAGGTACATGCCCTTGACTGGAATCGAACCTGGGACCTTTCAGTCCTTAGGCCGACGCTTTATCCACTGAGCCAAACTGGTTAGGGCTATCTTTTATCTCTAAGTTTAAAATATACAAACCCAAAACACTTCACAGCTTTCTGAACTAAATTACTTTGAGATATATATATATATATATATATATATATATATATATATATCTTTTAAGAACATACATGAAATTTGAATTTGAAGCTTTGTTAAGGGCGGGGGGAAAAGAGATATTTGTACTAATCTTTGTAATACTTTGTGTAATTAAAAAAAATTTAAAAAAAATTATATATATATAAAAAAGAGGCAACGTGACTTAGAAACCTCCTAGACACATACCTGAATATATAGAAACATCTGTGAAATACATAAATACTAACAAATTACGTTTGTTTTTCCCCCTTTCTAACTTATTTAATAAAAGCTAGTCTACTCCTCCATTTAAAAGAGCAAGCGAGGCAGCTTCCCCTTTCCGGGGACAGAACCCACCTTGATAACAGTTCCGCTCTTCGAGAGCCTCCGTTTGCCAAGGAGCTGTGAAGTCAGCCTTCATTCTCATAAAAGCACTACGCGTGTAAACAAACTATGAATGTGGTATCTATTCTTCAATAGGATTTTTATCCTCCAAAATATGTCTGTGCTATGAGACTTCTAAATCAATTATTGTACTTCAACGATTAACAAGTGATTATCCAGCCTTATTTGTTATTCTTTCTAATAGATGGCCTAAACAGAGCCACCAGAACATCACTGAGGTATTTTTTTAAGTGCAGAATTAGTCCCCAAAAGAGAAAAAATGTAAACACGATCTGTTATTATATCAGTGAGAGGTATTTTAACGTTAGTGTAACAGGTGCAGTTCCCTTTTAGCTATCAGTGCTTGCTGGAAACTCATCTTTTCAGTCGCCATCAGCTGGAATTCAGGTAATATCTCTTCAGTCGCCATCAGCTGGAATCCAAGTCTGTGGCCAGCTTATTAACACTAAGATTCTGTGGGGTAACTGTAATGTGTACACTGTTGAGTGTCAGTCTAACCCTCGAGGCATTCGGTGTTTGCACATTAAAACTCATCCCACCATTCCTCAGACTTCAGACACGTGAATTATTGAACTAAAACCCCTTCCTCTAATGGCATCAGCTGCTGTCCTCAGTCCAGCTCTCTTTTCCTCTGTGAAGTCTCTGTCTTTTCTATCAATGCCTAAAACTACTCTGACCACTAACATTAAAAGAAAATCAACCCTTTCTCCCAGAAGACAAGGCTACATCTCCCCAGTTACTCTTAAATGAGAAAAAATATTTTTCTACTCTTTAAAAAAAAGTATATGTGTTTAGCTGAAAAATCAACTTGTGTTGGGGGAGGAGAAGCAGGGAAGAGAGAGGAAAAGCAAGGAGATGTCTGTTTGGAAGACTGTGACCCCCCAGGAGACCCAAGCAGGCACTCCTTCGACTTCCCTCCTAGACTTTCAAAGTAAATGTCACTTTTAAGCTACTGAATAGGATCAAAAAGACCACAGACTCATGGGACTGGCCATAAGAAGCCTTTAAATTCTTTATGTTCAATACGTGTCAGTCATTTAAGAATAAAATATAACCAGCCAGTTGAATACAACTGGATCACCTTCTAATTTACTGAAACCTTCAGAGTAAAATATTATATGTGGATTTAGATCACAATAAAAAGACATAACTATATAAAAAATCATATATATATAATTTCTTTAGTATTTAGTATTTATAGGGTAAGATTCTAAAATGAATATTTATTCCCAAGATATCAATTGGGCAAATATATCTTGGTATTGATTAATTATAAGCAATAGTACTAATATACCAACTATTATTGAAATATATTATTAACTAATTGAAAAGCAAGTGAAAGCACTTTTTTCCTATAAACATTAAATCAGAAGTGGACTTGATAAAAGAACAGCATAACAAGCAAAAAATTTACTAAAACCAAGATTTTTCTCTCCACTTTTCTGAATACTAGTGTTTATTTTTGTTTGGAATGATTAGGCAGAGCATCTTTAAGTTTAAACTGTAAGCAAAAACAAACATTGAACTTAGTTAGTCCTATACAGTACCCCCGTTTATCTGCAGTTTCATTTTGCCATGATTTCAGTTACTTGCAGTCAACCACTTCCAGTCAAAAAAAGTCAGAAAATATTAAACAGAATGTTCCAGAAATAAGTAATTCATAAGTTTTAAATTGCATATTTCTCTAAGTAACATAATGGAACCTCATGCTGTCCCATTCCATCCCACCCAAGACATGAATTATTCTCCTGTCCACTGTATCCACACTATATCCACCACCCATCGTCTGTTAGTCTCTTAGTAGCCATCTCAGTTATCAGAGGGAGAGAGAGAGAGAGAGAGAGAGAGAGAGAGAGAGAGAGAGAGAGAGGAGAAAGGGAGAAATAGAGACTATATTCACATACTTTTATTATAGTACTAGAGGCTCAGTTCATGAAATTCATGCACAGGTAGGGTCCTTAGGCCTGGCCGGCAATCAGAGCCGATTGGGGCCTTCCGGCTGCTGGCCAGGGCCTTCCTTCCCTGGCTGCCAGCTGCTGTCAGGGCCTTCCTTCATTTCACACCGCCCTCTGCTGGTCAGCACACATCACAGCAAGTAATCGAACTCCTAGTCCCCTGGTCAAACTCCCAAGAGGACACTTTGCATATTAACCTTTCAGAGATATTCTTATAATCATTCTAATTTATGAATGGTATTGTTAATACCTCACTGTGTCTCATTTATAAATTTAACTTTATCACAGGTATGCGTATATACATAGAAAAACATAGTCTATATAGGGTTTGGTAGTATCCACGGTTTCAGGAATCCACTGGGGATTTTAGAACACATCCCCCTCAGATAGGGGGAAACTACTGTTCCTATTTCAATTCACAATAATTTTCTTAACTTTCTTTGAATAAAAAAAATATTTCAAAAGTAAAGATAAATTTATTACAATGCCTATTACATTTTGCAGGTAATTTTTGTGGGAGCATATTAAAATGATATTGAATTTATTTTTTCTATTTGCCCATAATAGAGAAAATTGAAAACATTTATCAAGGTTTGGGGCAATGCACTTAAGATATCCCTAGTATTTAGCATGATCAAGTTTAGTTGCATGATTCTCAGTTAATAGTTATTTTTATGTCCACATATGTGCCCTCATGAAAATTTAAGAAAAATTCCCAGTCTGCAGGCTTATCTATTCTAATAAAAGAGTAATATGCAAATTAACCATCACTCAGAGACACCTAAGCCACGTCCACCAGCCAATCAGAACCACTGTATGAAAATTAACTCATCAAAGATGGCAGTTAATTTGCATGCACAGGAGAGTGAAGACTAAAGACAGCATAGAAGGAAGCCAAGTGCTGCAGAAGGGAGCCAAGTGGTGGAGAAGGAATGGAGCCGAGGCAGTGGAGACGATGAAGAAGGGAGGGAGAAGGGGGAGGGGGAAGGGGGAGGAGCGAGGTGGCAGAGAGGGGAGTTGAGGCGGCAGAGACAGGAGGGAGCCGAGGTGGCAGAGATGAAAGCTGAGGCGGCTTTGCTCCCTTCTCTGCTTCGCTCTGGCTCAGGAAGCCCTATTCTTGCAGGAATCTTCCTGCAACAGGCTACTAGTCAGTATATAAAGTTACTGCTGTGTGAAGCTCCATAGCATCCCAATTCATTTAATGAAAGAACATACACTAATGTTTAGTCATTCTCATTATAGCAGTACATCCTTACAATACTATATTCAGGAAACCAAAGAACACACCTACAAATTATAATGAAAACCTAAGCAACATGCACAGGGGATATGAGCTTGCCTTCATCAGCACCAGGTCTGTAAAATAAGGAGTTCTGTATAGTATCATTTTAGTATATATCCTTTTCCTGTTTTATATGCAGTTTCCCTTTAAAATGATCAAGAGTTATGAAAGTGTAGTAACTCTTTCATAAGTCTCCCTTTCTTCCTTTTGAGCAAACACAGTAATATTGACTATGACTACCATCAATAATATACTGTAACTTGATCCATCCAATACTGTTGTCACTAACAGCCAACTTTGATAAAATAACATCAAGCAAAAGGACTACTTGCCCCATGAAATATATCCTTGCCCCTGAGCTGAAGAATTGTTTCTGATGATCTTGACACTGTTTGATTAATGAAACATTATACAAGGCCACTGTTCTTATAGAATAGTCTGCATTGCTCGTATAGATAAGAATTGATTCGATGAGACTGAGTGCAGATACAAAGATTATAGTAATTATTTTGTAATCTATATATAATTGTTATAAATCTAGAGTGTCAAAATAGGCTACTGGAGTTGGAAATACTAGGGCATCTATACATAAAATCAATGCACCTTTCTAATGGAGCATTCATTTTCCAGGTCACCATCCTGGCTCACACCCGTGTACTGGTTCCTACATTTCAAAGACCTAGCAAGTTATTTTATCTTCACAAAAATTACAGGAGCTTGCTAAGCCAGTACAATTGCACCATTTTTCAAACGATGAGTCAGAGAAGTGCCTTACCTAGAATTTGAATATCTTCTTTCTAATCCATTCCTGACCTTACATCACACTACTTGTAAAGGCCCATATCTATAAAATGGTAAACTTTTTTTTGGTTGGGAAACAAAATATCATCATAGTTTTTATCCCATGTAGTGTTCCTAAAGCAAAAATGACTTACTCCTGCATAGACACTGGCTCTAAAAGCACACACACACATGCACAGAACCTAAGATTCTGCTCATGGTTAAGCCTAAACAAGTATACAGGCCTAAGTCAGTACAAGCGCTTCCTACACGGCACTGTGTAATTCTGGGCTTCTGTATTGCTATCACACCGGAAGTAGACTTTCAGAGTCATCTCCCTAGCAAATTTAAATTGGATTTCAGTACTTGAGCCTTGGTGTCTAAAAATGATAAAAGTACTGTTTTTGAGATTAGAAGCAAAAGAGGTCAGCTTCCTGCATTTCTCTACTCCTGACATGAGCCTGACTTCTGGTTTCCCTGTTTGAGGCTTAGCTCTAGTGAAGTGCAAGTCATGCCCGCCTAGGAAAGCTTTTGTGCATATCACAACGGTATTAGGCACTGCTGACACGGCCATCATTCTTGTTCTTCCTAGTATTTCTTTCATTCTTTTGCTGATGCCAATATGAAAAATAGTGCTGGCCCAGCCTTAAAGTCACTCAAAATCTTCTTTTATTTATATTGCTAACTTATTCTTAAAATTTTGTTTGCAAAGAAGATTTAATAATATATGGAGGAGCAATTTATTTAAGAGTTTCAACTTATAGGCTTCTTAAAATGAGTTATATTGAGGTATTCTACAAACTAAATAAAGAAAGCTACTAAAACACAAAAGCAATCAAAAATCAGAAGTTTGTGCAATCTTTACAAGAGAATATAAACAGGCATCATAAGAAGACCTGTTCCTCCACCCCATTACCTAATTGTGGTGGAATTTAATCTTCCATTTCTTAGTTTGATAAGGTGTCCCTTCTGTGTCACTGGACTTCTGTCTTCACTAATTGCCATTTCTTAATTACAAAATTTAGATTTATAACAAAAATAAAATTTTATATTTTACCACCCCATGGTTTTTATACTTCCAGTACATGCTCTGTAGTCTATTAAGAACAAAGTCTTGCCCTGACCAGTTTGGCTCAGTGGATAGAGCATCAGCCTGCAGACTGAAGGGTCCCAGGTTCGATTCCTGTCAAGGGCATGTACCCTGGTTGCGGGCACATCCCCAGTAGGGTGTGTGCAGGAGGCAGCTGATCAATGTTTCTCTCTCATTGATATTTCTAACTCTCTGTCTCTCGCCCCTTCTCTCTCTGTAAAAAACAAAAAAAATCAATAAAATATATTAAAAAAAAAGAACAAAGTCTCAACCTGGCCAGTGTGGCTCAGTGGTTGAGCATCAACCTATGAACCAGGAGGTCAGAGTCCAATTCCCAGTCTGGGCACATGCCCCTGTTGCTGGCTCAATCCTCAGTGTGGAGCATGCAGGAGGCAGCCGATCGATGATTCTCTCTCATCATTGATGTTTCTATTGCTCTCCCTCTCCCTTCTTTTCTGAAATCAATAAAAATATATTTTTTAAAAAGAACAAAATGTCAGATGTGCTCATTTTCAATATTGCTTACAAAAATGTTCTCCAGAAGGCCTACATTTATAACTTAACTGAAACAAAAATGATGAAGGAATACCAAAAATTTATTCAAAGAAAAACTCTAGTCTAAGGACATTGGAACTTAGGATATATTGCTATGATGAAACCAATGAAAGCTGTCAGTTTCCATGGCATGTATAATTCTTTTGATGACTTTTTAATCCAAGGGGTATTTTTTCATAATGATTAATAGGAAGGATTTTATCATAGGTAGCTATCTGAGCAGAGGAGTGGGGAGTAGCTTACCTATATGAGTAATATGTCTTTTGTAATAAGGACATGTTTTAATATTAAAGCATATGAAATTATAACTCAGTAATAATCCACAGCATAATGAAAATTAAATTTTAAAGAAAGTTGGCAGAAAGTCATCTAAAACCAAAAGATAGTTTTGGAAATGTTTCAATATCTTTATACTTAAGTTTCAGTTTTACATTTGTGAAAGGATACTTAAATAATTAATATTACATAGTATTCATGATTTTTCTTTGAAGTTCTTTAGAAGCATTTTAAATTAATTTAAAACCATGATATGACAGTTCAATTAAGATTTTTAAAACTATATCACATGTACATATATACCTAGATACGTAAGGCTAAGTAAAATTATCTCATAGTTTGTACAAATAAACTATGTTGCCTTTATAAAATATGAAGAAAACTGCATGAAGCTAATTAAAACATATCATTATTGTATATACCATTGTACCTTTTTTTTTTTCTATGAGATATGTCAGATCACATGCTTTACTCAGCAGACCTGGTTGAATTTATGGTAGAGAAGTTATATCATGAATTACAGACATCTTCATATTTCACCTTGATTTACATATTCTTCAAATCATGCTTGTAATCATGACAAATAATTAGAAAATCGCTTATTATAAATAATTTACACATCAAAAAGAGTGATTTTATGTATAAAATATGTAAATAGACTGAACGGCACAACAACCCAACAACCAATCAAAGCGGAATATGCTAATAAAATGCTAAGGCTGTTCAACCACTCACTATGACGTGCACTGACCACCAGGGGGCAGACAGTCAACTGGTTGACCAGTCGCTATGACATGCACTGACCACAAGGGGGCAGATGCTTCAACTGATAGGTTAACTTGCTGTTGGGGTCAGCCAATTGGGACTGAGTGAGATGGGCCAGACATGCCCTGGAGCCCTCCCACTATCCTTCCCCAGCCCGACTGTGCATCCATAGGGTCCCTCAGCTTGGCCTGCGCCCTCTAGCAATCCAGGACCTCTCGGAGGATGTCAGAGAGCCAGTTTCAGCCAATCCTGCAGGCTATTCCCTTCGGGAGGGTGGCAGAAGCAGGGCTCGTGGCTGGTGAGGGCTGCTAGAGCAGCACGAGCCTCTTCAGATTGGCACTATTTGGGCATGAGCCCGTGGCAGGCACAGTGGGGCTGGGATGAGAGGGACCAGCAGGTAATAGCTGCAGGCTGTGTTGGACTGCGGTGGGTTTTGGCCGATCCCTGCAGCCACCCAGAAGGACCCACCATGCACGAATTCGTGCACCAGGCCTCTAGTATAAAATAAATACACAGGGATGGACAAAAGTAAGATTGCGGTTGTTCATATGAAAAATATATATAATACAAGAGTAAATAGTAGTATAACAATAAACTCTGTGTTTCACCTACTCACAACCGTAAACCAACTTTTTCTCACCCCTGTTTATTATCACCTACACTGTTTCATAGGTAAAATCTGACCTTCTGCAACTTTTACAAACACTCACAAAATTTGAGTTCCAAAACAAAATACATTCTTGGTTCCGTTTAATAATAACATAGTCACTGTTGATTAATGGAAGCTTACAAAAAAATGAATAGTTTACATTGAAAGAGGTATAAAAATCACACCCTGTCTCCACTTTTTTTTTTCCCCTAGAATGCTCACTGCTTAAGAGACAATGAATCCCACTTCAGGTTCACATATGCAGGTATATTCCTAGAGTGGGGTGTAATGTGCACAACTTTTCATAAACTTAATCATCTTTTATTAATTCATTTATTCCTAAAGTACATCTACAACAGTAATACAGCAACAACTTTTTGCTTATTTCTGTGATTCATCACATTGAAAATTAAGTTCTCATTTTTCTATATATTGAAATGTTCTATACACTTAAAAGATTACTTATTAATTACTGTCACATTGTCTATTTAAAGGATAGTTTGTCTTTGTCATAAAATACTGCAATAAACCTAAACATTTATATTTAGAAAAGTTGTAGCATTTTGAAATCAACACATAACCAACAAATTCTGTGTAGTTTGAATAATTAAAAGATAACTCTTTAGAAATACTATTTTAATGTAAAATATTTCAAATTAAAAATTACAAAATAAAAATTTAAAACTTTGGACATCTAATTTTTCCCATGCATCAGTAATTTAAGTTACCTTTAATGATTTAAGAGGAAAAAAGCCCAATATAGCAGCAATCTTTCACTGGGAGTTGTAAACAATTAAAGAAAATTAACTTACCATGTTCCAGCCAGGGTAGAGGTAGTCTGTACCAACAAATTCAAAGTAGTGAGCAAAACCTTCCTTTAGCCACACATCTTCCCACCACACAGGAGTCACAAGGTCACCAAACCACTGCATTGGCAAAATAAATGGGTATCAGATAAAATCAAATCTATACTTAAAATGAATTGTATTCAACTATGATTATCATAACTGGAATTCATTCTTCAATTGATTTGGGGATCTTAAAATGGGTTGTGGTAAGACTATTGATTTATTTGACTACTTGGATAACACTAGCTGTTCTTTTATATAAATGCATTCAGAGACGAACAAAAATAAAATAATCAAAGAACACACAGACACAAATTTAAACATGCAAAAGGACTCAGGAGGAAAAAACTGGACACAGTTGTCTTCAAATATTTGAAGACCTAGAATGTAGAAGCAGAAAAGACTTGTGTCTTACAAGGAACAAATAAAAACTAATGGATGAAAATTAGGGTTGATAGATGCGGGAGGCCCTCCAAGAGACTGAGATGGCCGAGAGGGAAAATACTTCCTCGAGAGGCGGTGAGCGACATCGCAGGAAGTCCTGAGGCATCGCCTTCCAGATGCAGCAGCAACTCAGAGGAAACAGCAGCTGACTGAAGGAGCTAAGGGCTTTTAAGATGCCCCCACCTGACCTCTCCAAGGTTCTATAATGAGGGGTTGGGCCAAAGAAATAGCTGAGATCCTTTTTAAAAAAGACATCATGATTAGCTCATGATGCCTTACTCTGAAACCATTGCTTAAATTCAGCAAAAGTTTAAAAGAATTCTTTTTCATTAAAGAAAAAGTACATTATATTCCAGGAGCCATCCTAGAGACCAGATTCAGTGATGAACTTGATCATGCAAGCTGACACTTTATGGTGGTGGCAGAGGAAATGAGGTGAGCTAGAAAATAAAAAAATAAGGAAGCCAATGGCCAACATAATCTCAAATCCTAATAAAGTGTGATAGGAATGGGGGAGGCATTATCTTAGATTCTAAAAGCAAGAACTTTCTAAGCAGGCAACATTTCAGCTCAGACTTTAATGATAGGAAGGAGTCAGCTATGAGAAAGCCTCAGGCAATAGAATGCTATACAGATCTAAGCACCTGGAATGTGAACACTCTAAGTGGGAATGAGTTATTTAAGAAATAGGAAATGGTGGACAAGTATCAAATCATGTACAGACAGCTTCAGAGCGATGGTAAAGGGCTTAGTGACTGGGCGTTTCAATATTAAAACTAATGAACAAAATAAACTGGCGAACAATATAGAATCAGAGACATGGATGCATGGAACAGACTGACAGCTGGCAAAGGGGAAAGGTGTGAGAGGGGGACTGGATGAAAGATGGTGAAGAGATCAGCCAAAGAACATACGTGCATAGCCCACAGACACCGACAACAGGTGGTGATGGCCAGAGGGAGAGGGACTGGGGGCTGGATGGAGGTGGGCAAAGGAGGGCATGAGTGGCGGGGGAGTGGGGAGGGGAGAATTGGGATATCTATTATATTGTCAGCAATAAAAATAAAATTTAAAAATAAATAATATTAATTGACAAATAAAGTATCACGCAAGATCTCTAAACTCAAATACAAATAAGAGGAAACTCCGAATATGTTGATTACCACAGCATAAATGACATTGAAAATATTTGTATTCATGATCAAAATGCATACCTCTGCTTTAAATTGAAAGCCTATCTTAAGAATTGTGACCATGTGTCACAGAGGAGTTCTAAGCAGAGGAGGCATGTGACCTGTATCAATCTGAGGAAAAGCAGGTACAAGAGCAAGACAGAAAGTGGGGAAATGGTTAGAACAAGAACTTCAGAGTGGCTGGAGGATTTTTAATAGAGAGAATAGTTCTTTGGAAACAGCAAAAAGGGATAAAGGCAAGAGAGTATCTGCTCTTCCTCCATCCAGGCCCTCAGATACACAAAAAGTGAGGGAGAAGGCTTGGGCCAGTCAGGTCCACCTCACAGGCTGAAGAGAAGGAAACATTGAGAAAATAAGACAAAGCTACAGGGAGTTTGCTTCAGCAGCAGTGGAGGCAAATCATAGTAATAACAGTTTTACTGAGTATGTACTATGTGACTACCAGTATACTAAGTGCTTTTCTTGGGAAAATTTCTTTAGTCTTCTCAATAATCCTAAAGTGTAAATACTATTACGGGCCCATTTTACACAAGAAATGGAGGCACAGAAGAGTTAGGAAACTGGCAGCTCCATGGTTGCGATGATAGATTCTCAAATTGGGAAGTCAGAGAGGCAAGGTCTGGGGGTTGTCAGGGAGGGTTGGAGAGTGACCTCACTAAGGAAGGGGTAGACTGGTCTGAAGATGAGACCCTGGTGACAAAGGTGAACTGCGAGGCTGTGATGAAGGTTAACGAGTTTGTTCCATGATTGACCTTTGCCCTGACTGACATCAGAAGCAGGTTTTTAATGAGTGCAAACTGGAACTGGAAGCTTGGCGCCACTGGGAAAAGCTCTTCCCTTGGCTCCCTGTGGATGGAGGGGAGCCACAGGTGAGCCCGCGTCGTCCCTGGGAACCTTTCACAGACAGCCTGTGTGCGAAGAGCAGATTGATAGCTGCAGGCAGGCCCTGCACATCTGCCCTGCGTGGGGAGAATGCTCACATTTATGTGTTTCTGTGACATTTTGCTGTGACTCATTTGGAGATAATAATCACTTACTATGATTTCTTAAGCACTTACTACCCCAGGTTCTGTGCTGAGTACTTGACATATATTATTCCTTCAATAAACACCAATCTTACGATATAAAAGAAAAACAATTACAACAAATAGGTGGGACGAGAGGGTAATGGAGAAAATAATTTGGTCATGATAGTGAAAATTGCTACATATTTCTCCCAGCAACTGGTACATGCCTTCCTACTGAGTAGCCTGGCACTAACTACCAAGCTATAACAAGAAAATAACTCAGAATAAAGAACAAATTAAATCAGCCCTAGGAACAGGATGACATTACCAATGCGCCCTTATTTTGACAGAACTGTACAAGTAACTTGTGTCTAGGAATGTCCAAAAAGAAAACTGATTTTGTTTCAAAAAATTGTATTTTGAGCTGGAAACCCTTCTCATTAGTGCAGACAGGAGGCCTGGTTATCTCTGCCATGGATTCCTTTCAGCCTCTGAGGCAAGGAGCACATGTCCAACCTGGCCAGCACGACAGGTACAGACGCCCTACAGGCTCACCGCAAAAGGCTGACATTTAGGTAAATGGCCATGTGGCCTGGACCGATTTATCATTAAGTCAGTATCCATGTACTAGCATTTAGCAGTTCACCTTCTTTAACTGACAGCATTTTTCATATCACTCTCTCTTAAGCTTGGCTAGCTTTTTAAAAAGAGTTTGAGGTTTCTACAAAGCTGAAGCCATAGGAATGAGATTTCTGGTGTTTTCACTTAAGAATTGTTTATAGTTACTGGTATCCAGGACTGGTATTGCTTTCTATGAGCATGCATGTTTATTTTCAGGATTTTTTTTTTTTTACCCTCTCACTAGAATCAAGATTTAAATAAGCATTGCGAAACCTCTGTAATACTTTCCATTCATTGTAAGAAAGCGCATAAAATCAAAATGAAATTAATTTTATCTTAGCTTCACTACCAAGTTGGCTAATTTCCATATGAATTTCAACACACACCCAGACAAAAAAAAATCTCAATCATTGGAGGACAAAGAGTCTACGGTGGAGTTAGTGAGAGACTTCCGAAGTGTCTGTACGATGGGAAAATGGGAGTAACAAATTGATTTCAGCAAAAGCAAATTTTGACACGTACACAAAACTCAGCCGCATCTTGCAGCAATGCAATAAATCATCGCCCTCACTGTACTTACCATGTATGCACACCAATAATCACAAGAAAATAAAGCGAGGTTGACAAGGAGTAGCGACTGGTTTGGGTCTCAAAAGAGGCAGTGCTGTCCCACGCCTCCACTAAGCTGAATGACAGTTGCTTATTCATTGCAATCAGAGTGTTTGGTTTTATTTATGCTGTCACCTGAGAAAAGTGACAGATCTTCTAGAAAGAACTACACAGTGCTCTCTCTGTAATTAAAGCTTAATTGGGAGGATAACATCTTAGGTCCTAATCGAAGCGTCTGAAATCATTCTATATCCTCAACAATGTGCAATGATACTTACACCTGATCCTTTTTCTCATACCTGGTGACATATCTCATGAACAATGACCATGGTGACATCCAGCAAATAAGAAATAGATGACACACTGGGATCCAGCAGTATTCTCTGTTCCACAAAAATACTGAGTCCCCAGTTCTCCATAGCAGCATACGGATGCTTAGGCACAGCTAAAAGATCTAGAAATAGAATAAAACAATTCCAAAGGCTTTAACAGATAGACCAGATTCTGAAGTCATATCCTAAAAAAAAGTCAAGAAATCCTAATTAGAAGGAATACTTGCTCTTTCTTAGGGATTTCCCCCCCCGAAATTAAACTACCTGCCATTTCTAAATGACAGCAGAAATATAGGCTATCACTGTCCACACAGGCCATGTCCATTCATCACAGTTCATTTTCAGACCCAATGCAGTCAGAGGCTGGAAGCATCAGCACCATTATTGATGGGCCCATCCTGATAAGTTTCAGAGAGTCAAGGAAACCAAATGCAGCAGGAATCCACGGAGTCAGAAGACATAGTGCCTTCAACTGAAAATATATTCAGTTCAATGCAGTGAATACCGCACTGTTATTTTTACCTTAATGTTTTTTAAAAGAAAACATGTTCTATCAGGTTAAAAATGCCATGTCATTTTTCTAAATTCTTAAATTCTAATTTATTTTTTGAGTTCCGTTAAGAAAAAAAAAAAAAGTTACATGCAAATATAGAGAAAAATATGATAGTGAAGATAGTGGCAAAAGGACAGTTGAGGGAACATGCGAGCTTCGGTTCTGGTCCTGCCTTCACCATTAACTAGAGATAAGACATTGATAAATTACTTACTTTCCTGAGACCACAATTCCTTCACCTATAAAACAAGGTCATTGGCTTTCATTATCTTGAAAATCCCTTCCGACTCTAAAAATCTATGATTAGATGATTCTAGGATTTGTGCTTATTTTAAAAGTTTATGGAGGTATTATAAACTTCTGGTTAAGATGACAATAAGTTCATGTTTTGATGTATTCCCTCCGCTCCAAACACATAGTGATGATACATAAAATATTAAGAGAGAAAACTAAAAAATATCTGCAGGCTTGAAAATGAACCTCTCCATGTTCAGAAATAGGGCAAAAATGCAAAGTAGTGATTGGGTGGGAAGCCTATTCCTGCTGGGGTCTGGCTCCAGGAGTAGGCAGTGGCAGCTGGGCCTTGGTTCCAGCAGGACATGCCTCAGCCAAAGAGACTTAAGCCCAGTGCTTGATGCCAGGGTTGAGGTGGGGCATGCATGCTCATGCAAAGAGCTGCAAATACCGAGTGCTCACTGTTTCCTGAGGAAGGTAGCAAGTGGAAGAGTAGGGATTCAAACCAGGCAGCCAGGCTCAGTGCCTTGCTCTAAATCACAATGACATAAAGTTTATAGTTTCTGACCCAGAAATTACACTTCCTAATATTTAAAAAAAACCCTGGAGTAACTCCCTAGAATGCCAAGGGGAAAAAATGGTACAAAAATGTTACTGCAGCATTTCTGTAAGAGTTAAAATGGAAAACTAAATGCCATTCATGGAGATAAGGAGCAAGGGAACTGTGAAATAGATACGGCATAACACTATACAGCAATTGACATGAATGATCTCAACAACAGATGCTAACACTACGCGTATCAACATGGATAATCTGAAAACCATAATGTTGAGGGAACAGTTAGGATGTAAAATGACCCTTACCATATACTACTTTAAAACAAGTAGAATAATACCATGTACTGGTATTGCCAATGAGTACTCACACATGCACACAAATACCAAGACAGATGGTAATGGTATATTGCACATACAATCACACACATATTCTAATGATAAATACCAAATTCAGATTCATGGTTGCTTCATGGAAGACAGAAGGAAAAAGGGTTACTGAATGCAATTTCAACTTGGAAGCTGGAAAGGGGTTGAACACATCACCAACGAGCAATTCCTGGGCACCAGCTGAGTGTCTAGAATTCAACATAATTTTGGCACCATCTACCTATCTACCTGAGGAAAGACTCAGATTCCACAGGTTAAGGGCTTAGTCCTACAAGACTTCCCCCCAACATACACCCCGGTTTACCTGTGCTTCTGACAGATGCTCTACATCAGAGGTTCCTAATGATACCATTCTAATTAACTAGCTATTAATAATAGAAAAGGAGAAAAGGGAAGACATTACATTGGGGGAGAGAACCACATAGAGAGACACATGCCCAGTAAAGCTGGGATGACACAAAGAAAGTACTTGCTCATCAATCATACCTGGAGCAGAGATGGTGGCCAGAGTGGATGTGGCCACTGCAAGCCTGTGGAAATGTGGGATATCTAATCTCCTAAACAAAGAAGCTCCCTCTCGCTTATGCTCTTGGTTCCTCTTGACATGCTTGGCTTACAGCTCACATGTGGCTTTCTGGGATTCTCCCATGAGGCCCACAGCCATGTGGACCCACCCACAGTGAACTAATGGACTGCACTAGCCTGATGCTGTACTGGACCCAACTCCAACATGAAAAGGAAACTCTGGACACTGGCTCTGCTTCTAGCTCTACTGAAACCCCAGCTACACTTCTTCTATGACTGGACTAAGGGAATTGGAAACCCAAGGATGTAAATTCACAAAAATCAAGCTTTCTACCACATCTCATCCTCCGGTGGGAGCCTCTAGAAATGCTTACTCCAGAGGCACCCCACTCCCACGAGCAACTGGGAAATGTTCTTCTCTGCTAATACTATGACCTCCTCTCTGGTTTGATTAGTTTGCTAGAGTGGCTCACAATATTCAGAGAAACATTTAACTTACTAGATCACCAGTTTATTATAAAAGGATATATCTCAGGAACAGCCAGATAGAAGAGAGGAATAGGACAAGGCATGAGGAAAGGCACAAAGCTTCCATACCCTCTGCAGGCCCCCACCCTCCCCAAATCTCCAAGTGTTTACCCACCTAGAAGCTCTCTGAACTTTGTCTTTTGTTGTTGTTTTTTGTTTGTTTCTGTTTGTTTGTTTTTATGGAGGCTTCATTACATAGGCATGATTGGCTACATCACTGGCCATTGATAATGTCCAGCCCCTCTCTTCTCCCAGGAAGTCAGGGGGTAGGACTGAAAGTTCCAACCCCCCAATCAAAGGGTTGATTCCCTGGCAACCAGCCCCATCCACAGGTAAATTCAAAAAGTCACATCATTAACATAAGACAACTTTATTGCTATAATTGATTAGAAATTTTCAAGGCTTCTGAAAGCTGTGAGCCAGGAACCATGAAGGAATTAAATACGTGAAATACATATTTGTAATCTATATATTTCTTATGAGTTACAATATCACACACAAGGGATATCAAACGTGTCTTCAATATTACGTTTTTAAAGCAGGTGATGGGTACATGAGTATTATTTATACAACTATTATTCACTAAGGCCTGACTTGCACGAAATTTGTGCAAGAGTAGGCCTTCCTTCCCCAGGCTGCTTATGCCAGCTTCCCTGTGGTACCCGGGACCCAGGCTTCTCTTGCAGCCCCAGCTTTGTTCAGAAGGATGTCCAGTCTAATTAGCATATTATGCTTTTATTATTATATATTCTTTCCTGTATGCCTTAAATATTTCATAACAAGAAAAAGAATAAAATTATCAACAGTCTTACAATATGGTTGATTTTATTTATGACTTCAACAAACATCTTCTCAGTAATTTCTGTGTCTTTAAGTCTGAAATATATATTAAATTAGGTCAGGGATGGTCCCTGTATACTGGACATTTTGAATAAAGAATGAAAACTTTACAGCTTAACACAAGAAATAAAGAAAGACCTATTTGAAGAAATAATGACAGAAAACTTCCCCTATCTGGTGAAAGAAAGACTTACAAGTCCAGGAAGTGGAGAGAGTCCTAAACAAAAGGAATCCAAAGAGGACCACACCAAGACACATCATAATTAAAATGCCAAGAGCAAAAGACAAGGAGAGAATCTTAAAAGCTGCAAGAGAAAAGCAGTTAGTTACCTACAAGGAAGCACCCATACATCTGTCAGCCGATTTCTCAACAGAAACTTTGCAGGCCAGAAGGGAGTGGCAAGAAATATTCAAAGTGATGAATAGCAAGAACCTACAGCCAAGATTACTTTACCCAGCAAAGCTATCATTCAGAATTGAAGGTCAGATAAAGAGCTTCACAGACAAAAAAAAAAAAGCTAAAGTAGTTCATCACCACCCAACCAGTATTATATGAAATGCTGAAAGGTATCCTTTGAGAAGAAGAAGAAGAAAAAGTAAAGATAAAAATTATGAACAACAAATACATATCTATCAACAAGTGAATCTAAAAATCAAGTGAATAAAAAATCTGATGAACAGAACAAACTGGTGAATAGAATAGAATCAGAGGCATAGAAAGGGAGTGGACTGACAATTTTTTGGAAGGAAATGGTGTTGGGGATGCGGGAAGAGACTGGACAATAATCGTAGACCTATAGATGAGGACAGGCTGGGGGGGGGGGGGGAACTGGGAGGAGGGGAGCTATGGGAGGAAAAAAGAGGAGGAACAACTGTAATAATCTGAACAATAAAGATTTAAAATAAAAAAAGAAAGAATAAAAAGTTCTGTGAAAGAAAACAAAAACAAAATCTGGTTGGAGAGGTTCTTGAAAGAGATAATATTTGAGTTGGTTTTGAAAATATAACATTTCAACAGGTAGACAGAGGCACTGTATGTATTTACTTATACAAGTATATATTGAGCATCTCTTTTGCTCAATATAACCATTGTTCTCTACTTCAAGCTCTTTGTCCCATTCTCTCAGGGCACTTATATTCATAGATGGGTGTGTATAGGGCAAGGAGGTCAGTTAACAAATAATAAACGAGTGAAAGAAATTTAATAAATGATAAATGCTACAAAGAAAATATGATAGAGTAAGACAACAATTGTCAGGTTGGGTAATGTGGATATAGCATGGTCAAGAAAGGGAATTACATTTGATCAGAGATGTGACTCATGGTAGAAGCCAGCTGTTTGAAATCTGTGGAAGTGTGCTCTAGGAGGGGACAGCAAATGCAAAGGCCCTATGGTGGAAATAAGACAAGCAGAAAGAAGGTCATTGTGACTGATGCATATGATGGAGAAGAACGTGGGTCCGAGAATCAGTACAAATTGCAAGTGCACAGCAGGCATTCTTCCACAAGATTTTAAGTGGAAATTTTCCCTAAATATGAACAAACTAGGTGACAGAACAACATTGTGTCAACTCTGCCGGCCACCAGCAGATGGCAACAGCAGTAGCATATCTGGTGTCATTTCCTTGCAGGAACTTGTGAATTTGGGAACAATCCTTTAGAGCCAAGTCTGTTGCAGGACAGAGGCACCTCTGTGTGCCAGAGTTCTCCAGAGCCCAGAGTAGTCAGGTCCCAAGACTAAGTGAGCCAATCTGGCCACACACTGGGATTTGGACTGGCTCAAATGGCACAGAGAAGACTCCAGACATGGGCCAGATGCAGAGTCTGGGAGTTTGGAAAAAAGAGGAAACCACTTAGGGAGCAGTCATCAGAAAGTAAAAGCCTGACCAGCAGCATATAAGCGAGGTGTCGGTGGGGCCAGTTGGCGGTTGGTGCCAGAAATATCAGGCAGTGCTGACCTAAGCAGGCAGCTGGCTTCCAGAGGTCTGAGGACATGGAAGTCAGGCCTGGGTAACACGACAAGAACTCCTGAGCCAATAGTTATATTCAGATAAAGCAATGGAGGGCGAGTTGAAGTACTGGGTGAAAAAGGTGAAGGAATTAAAAAGTACAAATTAACAGTTATAAAATAGTCACAGGGATGCAAAGAACACCATAGGAACACCATAGTCAATAGTGTTGTGATGACTAAGTATGGGGCCAGGGGGGTACGGAAAAATCAGGGGGATCACTTTGTAAAGTATATGATTGTCTAACCATTCTGCTTTTCACCTGAAACTAATATAAAATCATATTTAATGTAAACTGTAATTGAAAAAAAGGAAAGACAAAAGATAAAGAGTTTGAGAACTCAGTAGTAGGAGGCAGCTTCTCAGACACAGACAAGCATTGAAGTTTGTACATGGAACATGGCAGTGGGGGGAGGGGTAGAACTAAAAAAGTTAGAATATGCTACTATGCACTTAATAACTTTTTCACAAAGCACTGAAGAAACTTGGATTTGTTCTAACTACTAGAAAGAGATATTTTAACTGTACCTCTCTACACCTCCATAACTTAAGAAATATGATAGAATTATATCTTAAGAATACCTGCATGAAGTATATATCCTTATAAAGAAATCTACACAATATTCACAACAAGTTTACTTCCAAGAGCCAAAAACAGGAAATAAGTCAAATGTTCATCAACAGGCAAATGGATGAAGTGTGGTATATCCATAGAACAAAATACTGTTCAGCAATAAAAAGAAATGAACTGTTGATACATGGAACACCATGGGAGAACCCCAAAAAGTTGCATGAGTAAAAAAGAAGAAAAAATATACGTGCTGTATAATTCATGCCATTTCTGTAATTCTAGAAAATGCAGACTAATCCATACTGTCAAAAAGCAGGTAGTGGATGCCTGCAGACAAAGATGAAAGGGATTAAAAAGACAGTAACAGGAAACTTTGGAGGGTGATGAATATGCTCACCACAGTACCGAATTCATGGTGCACACACCTTAAACCATCAAATTGTACACTTTAAATATGTGCAGTGTACTGCATGTTACTATATTTCAATGAAACTAATGTTAAAAATACCTTCAATAATTGAAGTATGATTCACTTTAAAGATCGGGCTTATTCACAATGAATTATTGTAATTTTTGCAAAATAAATTTGTCATGAGGCTATATCCATTAAAATGTGCAACCATAACTTTAATATGCCTTGAAAACACAGGTAAGAAAGCTCCAATGTTTCAGAATTTAATTTACTTGGAAATTCAAAGAAAATCATGGATAAAATTATGCATAGTAGCCGGCTTCCAATTAATTACTGCAGTCCTAAAAAACTGTAGGCAGATAGCAAATATTCATATAATACTAGTGAATGTGATTACATAAATTAACATAAAATCTAACTTTCTCTGCTTGCTTCTTTTGATGCACTATAACTTGCTTTCTATCTTTAACACTGTGTTGAAACAGCTCCCTATAACTAAGATCACAATATCTCATGGAGACTTTTCTCTGTTCTTATTTTTTTTAAAGTACTGCTGACAATTTTTATACTTTGATCAGTGGCTATTATAACACAACATCCACTTCTCCATCTACACTTTAGATTAGCTTTTTTTGTTGCTGTTTTTTTTTTTTTTTTACTTTTTCATCATCTGACTTTTGAAAATCAAAGTTTCCAAGATTTCCAACTCTGGGTTTTTTGCTTCTTTGGTTTTTTTTTTTTTTTTACTCATCCTACTGGTTTTCTTTGCGTGTTCTCACCCACTCCAGTGTCATCTGTCACCACCCACATGCCCAGACAGCTCTCTTAGAGCTCTAGAGGAAAATGGCTAAGCACCTTTGTAGTAGAATGTGACTTGATAGCTCTCTCTGTACTATTCCTTCTGCAATCACCCTCTTCCCTTTAATCTGGCTTAAACCTTCAGAAAGCCTTGCAGCCTCCTCCTTTGCACTCTGGGGAAAATCAGTTGCCATGAAAAATGACCACTAGCCTGACAATGCCACGCGAAGAGGAATGCTGAAACCACTGGAAAGGTCCAAAGAATCACCACATGAGGCCTTACAGTACACACAAACAGAAAGCCAGTCTCCAGCATTAGTGGCAGTGTTCTGATGTATAAATTTGGAAACTGGAAATACACACTAAGATAGTCCACATTTTTAAGTAACCACTAGAGGGGAAAAAGCATGTGCAATATCAGGCGTCTCCTCTGCCATAGTCATATTCTGAGCTCACAGATTGTCCTAATTTGTCATGCAGAATAAGATTCATTTCTAGCTGCGGGCTCATGCACGCCCTGGCTCCAGTATGTGAGTCTGGCACCCTCCAACTCAGATATTCTCTGCCACATTATCCAGCTCACACTCTATGCTCTAAGAGTGGCAGAAGTAGAGAAGAGACATTTGAAACATGACCTCAGCTACTTGTCACTTGTCCTGCTTTCTCTTGACACCCCCTTTTCCCTAAGCCAGACACCCTAGGGTTATGGCTTTCCTCCCAAATATTTCTTCAGCCGCCAATTTTTGCCTTCAAGCTGACCACACCCCAAACTGTCAATTCATTTAGAGTTTTCAATTTTTATCTAAATATTTTGAGACTACTAAGAGAGTCCCTGCTAAGGTCAGAAACCCAATGCCCCAGACTTCAACCTTGAGCCTGAAAAAGGATGTAAGATCCTGGAAGACAAGAAGCTGAACACTGAGAAAGTATTACCCCGAACTCAAGAGCATCACCTTCCTATCCAGGCAGAAAGCAGCTCCTGCCAAGCCCCAAGTCCTTGGAAAGCAACACTGGTCCCTGGTGAGTGTGAGATTTTTTGCTCAGAAAATCTAAAGTGCTATAGACGAATTAATACTAGAAGTTTTATTCTCACAAGAGGGAAAAAAACCATAAGCCTTTCTCATGGGAATAACAGACTTCTTATTTTCCTGTGTAGGTAGTATATTTCATTCATTCATTCATTCACAAAGTTTGTTGAGTCTTTACTCAGAGGAAACTGACAAGGACCCTGCTCTCCCGGAGCTCACATTCTAGCGTTGGGTGTGGAGAGAAGATGGGTAGGATAGGGAGCAAAATCACATCCAGATAAATAAATAATCAACATGATATGAGATTGCCATTGGGATGTGATGGAAATAACACAGGCGTATGTAAAATGTCATGGGGTTGGCATGAGGACAGTTCGAACTGAGTGACCCGGAAAAGGCTCTCCAAACATCTAACCTGAAACACCAACCCAACTGAACTGCAGCTCCAAGGCAGGTCATTTCTTATCTCAATTGCAGCATTTCCAGTGCCTCGGATAGCACCAAGCATATGGCGGATATTCAAAAATCAATTGCAAAATAAGCAAATAGTTTGCCTTGTTGCTGACAAGTCATGCTGAACAGAGCTCACTAGTTCTGCTTGGTATTACAAACCAAATAGATGTGTAACCATTACCAATACTCTTCCAAGAATAAGTGTTAAATTCTTCAGTCTGGTCACCATTCCTACAGTTTTACTCTCTGCCATGGGAAGTGTCTGCTGCTCCTGTAAGTCATCTCCCCATCCCCTTGCTGAATATCCCTAAGATGCACTCTCTCCAAATACACAGACACATTCTGAACTCTTTGCGCTGGTCCCTCCTGGCCAAATCCATCTTGCTCTCAAATTTTTAGGCTTTTGACCTTCCTCTGACTTCTGTTTCTTGCCTCACTTCACCTTTTAAGTTTCACCCTCCACACTGTCTTCCACGCTGTACTCTCACAGCATCTCAATGGTGATCCAAGTCATCTTCCCAGCACTGCTACCCGGGTCTGCTTGGCAGAGAGCAGAGGGCAGGAGAGTAAAAAAGTGCAGCTTGGAAGTCTATACTCTGGCATACAAACCCAGGTCTCATAGTTAGGAGCTGCGGGACCTTGAGAAAAGTTTCCGTCTCAGCTTCCATTTCCTCATTGGTACATGGAGATATTAATGACACCTCCCCTGCAGGTTGTCGTGAAGATTAAATGAGATGGTTCATGCTAAGCACTTAGTTCTAAGCACAAGACATGCTAAATCAATGCTGTCATTATTTGGAATCTCTCCAGGTCATCTCTACCTTGGGGAATCAAATGCATCACAGGTCTTACCTTGGGAGAGGAGGAGTCTTATCCTTGAACAAAGATGAAGTGTTGGTTTAGTATGTTAGCTTAGACACTTTGATTTCCGAATTAAAATTTTATTTTATGACATAATGCAACAGAGAACCTACCGAAGAATGAGTGAAAGAGAAAGCTTCATAGTACGTGTCTATATTATCATTCAGGGATGCTAAATAAACTTTAAAGGTACAGCAGGAAAAACAATTAATAAGCTGCCTTTTGATTATGCCATGACTGTCACTTGCTCAGGATACTATTTACATATACATTTATGCTTAAATATATAAAAAGTAAAATAAAACTCCTTGTTCAAACAGTTACCATAGGTGGCTAGTCAAAATACAAATTGCATTGGAAATAGCTGCATTAATGAAATAAAATTCAAAGAAGTCAGCCATTACAGCATTTATTAACATGAGAACAACGAACTTTTTTTCCTTTCCGATGCATTCTCAGAATTTTTTTTTTTCCTCACAAACAGATTAGGTTCTAACTGGCTGTTTTTTTAAGTTCATCTGAAAGAGGAGTTTAAGCTTCATTGTCCCTGGATGCATTTCCACCAAATTTAAAAATGAACCAGTCCTACAGTGTTTTAAAACAAAACACACTTTTTTCCTGATATATTTTCTACTTGGGCATTTTTTCATCAGAAAATGCTAGTTTCAGCTACACATTTTGGCCTGTAACAGAATTTTCATCAGTTCTACTTGCATTCACAAGCCTAGCCTTTAACTCCTCAAACTCCTAGCATACTGGATTAGCATTAGGTCATTCTAAGACCATCTTATGTGCTCACTGTTTCTGCTGATCTTTCTGCCACAAACTCAACACTTACTGATTACTGTCCATTGCAAAGGAGGAGCATTTTCATGTATTGTCTAATTTCTTTTTTACCTGAAAAAGAATTTATGCCAAAGGACTTATCCCATATACACAAGGAATATTTGTCATTTCCTCGCCCATTTAGTTTTCAAATTAGCTCTACTTTCATTTTCCTCATCGTATTTTGCAGTTTCTTACTTCCAAAACTCATGTTCTTTGCCTTAATGGACATGATTAGGTGTAGACATAGAAAACACACTAATTGGCCCCTGTCCCTATCATTCAGTGACAGGTTCATTTGACGCTTGCAATAGAACAAAGACTTGCTTTATCTAAGAGAATGCGGATAGATTGAAAGTGAAGGTTCCTCTCTGCTAAGGTTTCGTTCATGATATATTTCCATGCATTCCTGAAATACTTATTCATTACCTAATATAGGCCAGTCCGATCTGAGCACTGGATATATAAACCTTGAACGCTAAAGACACAGTCTCATTAAACTCTCCTGGAGCTTAAAAACTAATGGGGGATCCACACAAGTTCAAAAGTATATATATTATAGACACACATGAGGGAAACTGCAGTATAGTGTAGGTGCTACAATGAGGACATGGTAGAACAGGTGCAGCACAGAGCAGAGATTATGAACGTGGGCTCTGAAGCCAGGAAGCCTAGTTCAAAACTCAATTCTGCTACTTAATGGAGCACATTAATTACCATTTATGCCTCTCATTTTCCTTTCCTATAAGATGAAGATGATTATAATTGCAACTATTTCATAAGGTTACTACCAGGGCTATTATTGAAAACACAATTCTCAAGGGTCCCTCACATTTGCTTTTTGTTCCAGCCTATCTTCTTCAGGATCTCTATATGGCAGAAATAGTGATAGTCTCCTCTCCAATGCCAAGGACAGTCACACATGCCATCATTCATAAAAGAATCAGATTCCTCAGGCTCAGCAGGCTCAGGGTTCCTTATTCCTGACTTAATCCATTGCATATGCAGGTTATCACCTGAACCTCTGCATTGCTGTTGGGAATAGGGTCTCAGGAAACTGGCACATAACAAATGCTGATACTCTGGCTAATGTATAGCTAGAGAAATAAAGTGGTTTGTCTCCAATTCAGGAGTTGCATGTCTCCTGCAAACATTCATGGAACAATGGTAGGTAGACTTGTCAAGTTTGCAAATAGGGTGAAGTAAAATCTCACACCTTTCACAGTTCTTGACAGCTGTGTGAGTTAATGTATGTGAGGTGCTCAGAACAGCAAGCAAGTGGTAAGTTCTCAATAGCTGTTAGTTATTGCAACAAATAGAAAACATGCCCATCCAAAGACATCCATGTTCTCATTCCCAGAACCTGTTAGATTACTGAGCAAAAGGACTTACGGTCCCAAATGCAATTAAGGTTGCTAATCAGCTGACCTTAAAATGGAAGTGTCCTGGATTATCTAGGTGGACTCCACATAATCACAAGCATCCTAAAAAATGAAAGAAGAGGGCAGAAGAGTCAGTGTCTGAGTGTAATGTGAGAAGTGCTCTGGAAGCCATTGCTGGCCTAGAAGATGGAGGAAGCAGGAGCCCAGGAATGCAGGCAGCCTCTAGAAAATAGAAAAGCCAAGAAAATGTATGGATGCTCTCCTAAAGCTTCTAGCAAAAGCAGTGTCAAAGTGCCAACCCTTAGAACTGTAAGATAATATGTTTGTGTTATTTTAAGCCACAATGGATGTGGTAGTTTGATACAGCATCAATAAGAAACTGATAAAATACCATTATGATCATCAGCATCACTACCTTTATCACTAATATTTTAATAATAAATATGTCATATTAACATACTATATTATTATATTGCTGTCGTATATTATTATATGTTATATTACTACTAGAGGCTCGGTGCACAAAAATTTGTGCACTTGGGGGAGTCCCTCAGCCTGGCCTGTGCCCCCTTGCAGCCTGAGGCCTAAGATGCAGTCAGACATCCTTAGCGCTGCTGAGGAGGCGGGAGAGGTTCCCGCCACCACCACTGTACTGGCAGCCATCAGCCTGGCTTGTGGCTGAGCAGAGCTCCCACGAGCTCTGTGGGCAGCTCCTGCATTGAGCATCAGCCCCCTGCATTGAGCATCTGCCCCCTGGTGGTCAGTTGTGTCATAGTGACCAGTCATTCCAAGTAGTTCTGCTGTTAGGGTCAATTTGCATATTATCCTTTTATTATATAGGATAGAGGCCTGATGCATAGGTGGAGACTGGCTGGTTTGCCTTGAAGGGTGTCCTGATCAAGGTGGGGTCCTGCTGGTGTTCCTGGCCAGCCTGGGTGAGGGGCTGATGGCTGTCTGCAGGCTGGCCACACTCCCCAGTTCTCTGATGTGATCCTCTGCTTCTTCTAGTCTACTGTTGATGCTTTCTATTGAGTTCTTTATAGCAGTGACATCATTTTTCATTTTCTCTTGGTTCTTACACATATTGTTGAATTTGTCTTCCATTCTTTTCATCCACCTTATGACCATTTCTCTGAATTCTTTCTCCGACAAGTTGCTTGCCTCCATTTCATTTACTTCCCTTTCTGGTGATACCTGTTTTTCTTTCATATGTGGGCTGTTTCTTTGTCTCCCCATGATCTCTCTTCTCTGAGTATCTGGTTATATATTTTTTTCTCTCCTTTCTGTGAGGAGGAACAGGGCTCATCTGGGTCCACGAATTCTTGGTTTGAGCTCCGGTGTCCCTGGGTTCCTGGCTGGTCCCTGGGTAACCTGTTTGCAGTATCCCTGAATGTATACGTTTCTGGTAACAGTCACCCAGGATGGCCCGGTCTCTGCAACAGAGTCGGAAGCTCCAGGAGAGATTTCAGCAGCAGTGAAGGCAGTGCCCGACTAAGGGAGCCCCATCCAGGGGTCTCCAACAGTCTTTTGGAGTATAGCTGTCGCACACCCACAAATTTACACGCTCAGTACGTCCACACATTCTCCATTCATTCTCTCACTCTCACACTGTCTTTCAGTCTGTCTTCCTATTGGCTGCCATCTTTTGTCTCCCACACTCCCCAGTGACCCAAGCTCTCCAGCCTCTCCTTTTTTTTTTTTTTTTTTTTTTT
>PVJC01003774.1:0-36756 GCA_004026665.1 Murina feae | reverse complement strand
GGTTTGTGGTCATGGCTTGAGTGTAGTGGAGAGACAGTCAATTTGCTCACTTCTCTTTTATTATATAGGATAAATACTATATTACTATGTAATATGTATTAATATGTGTAGCAAATTACTATATTTTATGCTATAATATATTACTATGATATTATTATATTTTCATTAACTATGTAATAAAAGACTAATATGCAAATTAGGCATCACTCTGTCACAAAGATGGCTGCCCTCATGGCCACAAGATGGTGGCACCCATAGCCACATCCTATCTAATGAAAGAGTAATATGCAAATTAGGCATCACTCTGTCACAAAGATGGCCACCCCCATAGCCACAAGATGGTGGCGCCCAGTCTGGCTCAGCCCTGCCACTGAAGTGGTCAGGCCTGTTCGCCAGGCAGATGGCAGGGGAGGCGGGGGGCCTGAGGTGTGGAACAGGCAATCAGAGGGGGCTGAGGGTCCCCAGCCCAGGCTAGAGGCCTTCTCCAGAGGCCTCAGGCATGAGCAAGGGCTGATCCAGTGATCAGAGGGGGTAGGGGCAGAGCTGTTTGTCAGAGGGGTATGAGGGTGCCCTACCCAGGCATTAAGCCTGGGCCAGAGGCTTCAAGGGTGGAGTCGGTAATGGCAGGGGCCTGGGGGTCTCCTGCCCAGGCCTATAGCCTTGGCCAGAAGCTGCCAGTGGGGCAAGGGCAGAGCTGGCAATGGCAGGGGGCAGGATCAGAGCCTGTGATTGCAGAAGCCTGTGCTCTATGAAGCCCGTGATCAGAGGAGCTTGTGGGTCTTCTGCCCAGGCCTATAGCCTCAGACAGAGGCTACAGGCCTGGGAAGGGTCAGAGCCAGCAATTTTAGGGGTTTGAGGGTCCCCTGCCTAGGCCTGCATCCTTGGCCAGAGATTACAGGTCTGGGCAGGGGTGGAGCTGGGATTGGAGAGACGGAGTGGAGCCGGTGATTAGAGTGAACTACAGAGGAAACACCTTTTCTTACCACTCATTGGCTAAGCTCCTTGTATGCCATTGGCAATATTCTTAATAACTTGGGTAATAAGAATCCAAAAAGGCAATCTAGGGTTTTTCCACCATACTCCCGGAGGAAAAAAAAAATGAAGGTCCACTGCTGGAGGGCTAAGAAATATATCCTGCCCTAACTGGTTTGGCTCAGTGCATAATGCCTCGGCCTGCTGACTGCAGGGTCTGGGTTCAATTCTGCCCAAAGGCATGTATCTAGGTTGCAGGCTCCTCCCTGGCCGGGGTCCAGGTCAGGGCATATGCAAGAGGCAACCAATCAAAGTGTTCCTCTCACTTTGATGTTTCTCTCTGTTTTTCCCTTCTCTTCCACATTCTCTAAAAATCAATGGAAACATATCCTCAGGTGAGGATAAAAAAAAAAGAAAGAAATGTCATATCCTATGAAAGACACATCTTGAAAATGCCTTTAAAAAGTTGTCATTTTTTCATGGTGAAGGGACTGGAGTCTGTGTTGATGAAAACATCTTGGTGGCTGCAGTGACTGGCAGTGGCTACCCCATTGGGGTGATGGGACTGGTGGCTTCCCCTGATTAGCCTGGTCACCTCCCACAAAGGGAGGCCAGACTGCAGCTTAGGCCCATTCCTCAAGGGGAGCAGGGAGTGGGCCTAAGCAGTCAGTAGGACACCCCTGAGGGCTCACAATATGTGAGAGGGGGCAGGCAGGGCTGAGGAACTCCCCCCCCCCCAGTGCACGAATTTTGTGCACTGGGCCCTAGTTGATAGATAAAAGAAGCCCCAAATTTTAACGCAAGAATGTGAAAAGGCTTCCTGGAGAAATTTGATTGTGAGATCTGTAAAGTGAATACGAGTTAGCTGGAGAAAAAGTATATTTCAGGCTAAGGGTGAGTGCAAACAAGTATGAGAGGGCACGGCACTTTCAGTAAACAAAAACTGTATCAGTTGGTTGAAGCATCATTCCATACATCAAAAGGTTTTGGGTTTCATCCCCAGTCAGGGCATGTACAGGAGGAAATCAATTGTGCTCTCTCTCTCTCTCTCTCTCTCTCTCTCTCTCTCTCTCTCTCTTTCTCTCTCTCTCTCTCTCTCCCTTCACTCTCTAAACATATCACTAGAGGACTTTTAAAAAAAGATCAATATGCCCTGACTGGTTTGGCTCAGTGGATAAAACATTGGCTTGCGTGCTCAAGGGTCCCAGGTTCTATTCCGGTCAAGGGCATGTACCTTGGTTGCGGGCACATCCCCAGTTGGGAGTGTGCAGGAGGCAGCTGATCGATGTTTCTCTCTCATCAATGTTTCTAACTCTCTATCCCTCTCTCTTCCTCTTGTAAATAATCAATAAAATATATATTTTTTAAAGAAGATCAATATGGCTGAAACATAGTGAAAAATCTTGTTTTATACATGCATCATTTGAGCTGCCTCTGGGACATTCCAGTGGTAGATCTATTAAGTGGTTGAATATAGAAGTCTGATGTGTTGGGGAGAGGTCTGGGCTGAGGGAGCAGATGTAAGAAGTCATCAACATGTATATAGTAGATTATAGCCAATGATGAGCATAGAGGAGAGTTAGGAAGAAATCTAAGGAGCACTGAGACTTAAGAAACAGACAGAGGAAAGGGGGAAATACAACAGGGCACACAAAGAATGCCAACAGGCACTGTCATAAAATGGGGAAAAGGCAGGAGAGTGTAATGTTACATCACTCAAGAGCTATAATCCAGCCCAGCCAGCATGGCTCAGTGGTTGAGTATTGACCTATGAACCAGGAGGTCACAGTTCAGTTATGGTCAGGGTTCCTGCTGAGTTTCAGGCTCAATCCCCAGTGGGGGGCATGCAGGAGGCAACTGATCAATGATACTCTCATCATTGATGTTTCTTCCTCTCTCCTTCTCCCTTCCTCTCTGAAATCAATTAAAAATTTAATAAGAGTAGTAATCCACTCAAAACAAAGCCAAGCATCTACGAATAATTTAGGTATATTTATAAAACACAGATATCATATACCCAAGTAGTTAAGTACTGTTCTCAAAGAATACTAGCTTACCATTCAATACCATTCTCAACAGGTTTTCCAAATGAACCATAAAACTTTTTCACAGATATAACACTAAGCATATTGTGTGTCAGCACATCACTTGGATGGGGAAAACAATACTTGGCTATTTGGTGAGTGGTAGTTTCTGGGGTGGGTCCATTCCACATGCAGGAACCCAGGAGTCTTTTTCATTTCAAGTCTCAAGTAGCTGGGAGTTGTCGCCCAGGTTTGGATAGCTCTTTGACTCTTTTAATTGGCAGATTCACATTCCCAGCAGAAGAGAGTAGGAAAATAGTACTCGTTATAAAGGAGCATTCTTAACTATTAAAACTTGGAGTTGTCAGTAAAATGTGTTTCCAAATTCGTGTGCACTTTAGACAGCCTGATTACAAAGTGGTTACCACTAAAAGAAATTATTTATGTAGGTTTGGTAAAGTGGAAACAAAGATTCATTGTGCCTTAAGGCTAGTTCCTCTTAGTATAAACAGTGTGAATAGTGCACATAAATTTCAATAAAAAATGCAAACATAATAATTCAAATGTTGGAGTCTTTCCTTAAAATGGTCTAGCATAAATCTCAAGGAAAACCAAATACCTATTGAAGTCCCTGAGAAAAAATTCACTAAAGCTCAATAGTTGTTGATTTTTTTCTCACTTCTTATTGCAGTACAAAGTATTAGCTGATATTAAATGGCAGCTAAACAATTGATACATTTACAAGAGCTAGTATTACAAAGAGAAGAGACCAGCATTTACAGTGAATTGTAAAGGACCCTAGGGAAATCTCTGGTTGATGTTTGGGGTAATGAAGGCAGAGAGAAAAGGGAAGAAATAGTTTTAAAATAGCACAATTGTAGAAATAGAAAATGTGGTGATATTGTGTCACTTCACTAAATTTTGACAGTAGCTCAAAGCTAATTTGCCTGTAAAGGAACTAAAATATAACCTTATCAATTTAGTTTGTGACTTATAACTAACAGGCTCTCTTTTTATCATCCAAACCCACAGATTTATGATTTGAAATGGCATCAAGTCACTCAACGCCATGAAGAAAAATGAAGTCATGTCCCATTCAGCGTGAACTATGTATCAGATAGGAGGTATTGATCAAAATATGAACCATGTCTTTCATTATCAAAGGTACCTGATGCTTTGTTATAAACACCTTCTTGACAGTACAAAGAAGCCACCTTTTCTCAACATTTTCTACAGGCGAGTTTCTGAGAGCTTCTTTCAATGAATTTTTTTTCAAAACCTATTACTGGTATTCCAAACAGTCTCAAGTTCAATTCACATTAGATCAAGAAATGAAATACAAAAAGAACTAATAATGAGCCAGAGACTGAACTGAACCCTTTGCTTCTCCAAGCTCCAATATCTAATGGGCATCACTAAGTTACACTCCTGAAGTATATTTTGTAGGAAGGAAAACATTTTGTGCACCTAATGGTGAAATGCTGAGGAGAGGGGATTTTTCTTTGTACCCATCATAAAAATGTTTCTCCTAATGTAAATACTCAGGTAATTGACATGATGGAGAATTGCCAGGAGCCATTTTCCTAATACCACAGTTAATAGAGCATGAGAGTTCTATAGCTCAAAACAATGTGGAACTGATCACCGTACACCTGTGGCAGGGAGACTACCATGAAGAAAATGGTAACACCCTTCTCATTATTTCTGTTTCTTCTTGTCCTCTGAATACACTATGCAAATTTTGTACTTGTCTCTTATTCTTGGAACCTGTCTGAGTAGTTATTAAAATGAAAACCGGTACTCTGGCACTAAAATGCACAGGTCGAAGAACACTGGCATTTCTGCTCATGTTTCCCAGTACCATTTGGGATATTCCAGTCCTGGATGGGGGATGCTACCCTTACAGTCTGACCTGCTTACAGCCTGGGCAGAAAATGCTACAAAGTGTTTGGAATTTCTTAAGAGCTAATTACCTCAAGGAGCTTGTGTCCATTTTTCTGGATCTCATATATGTATGTATATGTATATATGTATGCACATATGTGTTTATAATTCTATCTATACTAATAAAAGGGTAATATGCTAATTAGACCAGGAGACCTTCCAGGAGACCTTCTGGACAAAGCCATGATGGCAGGGCTGAGGCAGAGGTGGTTAGGGGCAATCAGCCCAGGAGGAGGGGGGCAGTTGGGGGCAAGCAGGCTGACAAGGAGGGTCCAGTTGAGGGTGAGCAGGCCGGCAGGCAGAGTGGTTAGGGGAGATCAAGCAGGCAGGTAGGTGAGCGGTTAGGAGCCAGCAGTACCGGATTATGAGAGGGATGTCCTACTGCCAGATGTCTGACATTCCCCAAGATTGGAGAGGGTGCAGGCCAAGCTGAGAGATACTCCCTCACCTCATGCATCAATTTCATGCACTGGGCCACTAGTATTATATAATAATTATATAATTATAGGATACAAATATACATACTGGAAAAAATAAATGTATACATTACGTAATATTACATAGTACATACAGTGTGAAATTAGCTGAATTTTGGTGAATTCATTGAGTTTTATGAAACTACCATTCATTCTAAATTTATGCTGGAAGTAGACTACACTGTATCTCATGTAACGTAACTTCAGGTAGATGGAGGTATTAAAACCAGACCACAGTTGTGGGTTTTGTCTCACAGGGTCCAATTTAACAATAATAGCTAATAATATTTTTCAAAAATCATCCTCCAGGTCTTCGGATTAGCTACACAAGTATAATACCTCTAACTTTTTGGCTGGTTTTACGCCTGGCCTGTTCTCTACCACTCCTCATCAACTGTTGACTAATCAGTACATTCTCCTATTTTATACAGTTGCCAGCAGCAGCTCAGGACCTGCTTCCCATTTACTGAATCAGAATATGCAGTTTTATGAGACCCTCTAGCAATTTGCACCTGCATTAAAGTTTGAGAAGCACTGACTTACTTCCCTCAAGTCTTCCATGGTGGGGTGCTTTGCCTCAGGGGTTGTATAAGACATCTATGAACGTGTAACATTAAGTTACAGTTTTTATTAGTATTTGTTTTGGTCTGATGCACATATGCTCCTCTGGTCGAATTACCAAGAGCTTGAAGAGAGAGGTGTTGCAAAGATGTCACGTCAGTGATACTTTCCTCAATTCACTTTCAAAGAACTGGGGCATGTGGCAGTGTGTGAGCACCGGTTAGATAGATTTATGCATGTGCTGTCTAGTTTAACTAAGCCAATGCTTACTAATTACATAGGTGGTTTAAAAAGACTCCTGGGGGAAAAAGTAATAGATTAAGATTAGGACCAATAAGTCAAAGACGCTACAAACAAGAAAATGACAGAGCTGCCAGCTCTTCAGTTCCAAGTAAGGGTAACTAATGTTTGAAGCCCACACGAACTAAGTAAGGCACTTCCCAGGCACTTTCTAAGTAAGTCATGTGAATTAACTCAGTTAATCCTAACAACTCCTTGAGATAAACACTACCCATAGCTCTATTCTGCAGATGGGAAATTGAGGCACCCAGACATGACATAAACTGCCCAGGCCAGTTTGGTATTAGCAGAGATGGGATCCACACTGGCTGTCTGGGTTAGGTCTCCCAAGCCCTAAATGCTATTCACTTGATTCCATTTGCATTATAAGGCAAAAGCAAAGATCTAATTATTTATTGCAAACAAGTCACATTGATCAACAACGCTACTGCGCTATTAACCTACGTCCATTCTCATTCACAATGAAGTTCACCTTAAGCATAGGTGGTGCCCTGGAATTTAGCTCATTAAAGTATCATGGGTACTATTTTAAAATTAAGTAAGTATAGCTACATAAGAATGAACATGCTCAAAAGTATCTGGTAGTGGTGAATGGCCATAAGTAAAAATAAATCAATAAATAAATGGGCAGGGGGGTGTCCCATGATAGAGCCGTGGCTCTCCAATTTGAGCGTCATCAGAATCACCAGAGGGCTGTTCGGAATACACATGCCTGGGCCCCAAGAGCAGAGTTTCTGTTGCAGTCGGTGCGGGAAGAGCCTGAGTGTGCAGTTCTAGCAAGTTCCCATGTGATGTGGATGCTGATTGCTGGCCAGGGAATCACACTGCGAATCACTAAAGGAGCGGTTAGAACAGAGTACCTCAAATGCTATATGTTTGCACCTGGGAAACCTTTAAAAAATACTAGTGCCCTGTTCCTCTCCCAGACATACTGCCCTCATTGTTCAAAGGACGGCCCTGGGCCTCCTACACTGTAAACGCCCGCGGGCACCCAGCCAGGCTGCCTGGGTCTGAATCCCTACTCTTCCCTGGCTACCTTCCTCAGGAAACACTGAGCACCCTTACTTGCAGCTCTTCTCACGAGCAAGCATGTCCGCCCTCGGGTACAGCAAGGGTGGACAATCACTGCTCCCGGTGAGGGAAAAGAGAAGCAGGTAGACTGGTTCAAAAATACAGGAATCCTAACTAAACTGTGGATGTGTTTCAGATGTGAAAATAGACAACATTTGGAAATTAATTGAATACTGAAGATAAGACACCCATCTTCGGAGGTGCAGACCTAAGTGAATGAATCAGGGGGTCCTCAAACTTTTTAAACAGGGGGCCAGTTCACTGTCCCTCAGACCGTTGGAGGGCCGAACCATAGTTAAAAAAAACACACAAAACTATGAACAAATTCCTATGCACACTGCACATACCTTATTTTGAAGTAAAAAAACAAGGCAGCAAAAACACCCGGCGGACCGGATAAATGTCCTCGGCGGGCCATAGTTTGAGCACCTTGAGGACCCCTGGTAGATATGAAAAGGATGGTGACATTCCACTAATCAATACTATGGATCTAGGGAACCAGAAGGGAGAGTGAGTGAAGGGTGGGAAGATCAGGGGAAGAAAAAGGGCAAATGTTTTTATATTACAACTAGAACAAATTACCTTCACAATGCTCACCTCAAAAAGTCCACTTTTGCCAGTAATGGAAAAGTGATACAAAAGTTCTGTCCACTGGTAGCGCGTGTGTTTAAACGCTTCCCATGGTTAAAACCTAGGCTGCCCAGCTTCAGAGCCCATGTTCTCAATCTATTCTACATGCTGCATCCTGTTCTATTTTTATGTTGATGGAAAAGAGACTCAATTAGAGGCCAAACAATAAGTCAAAAATCATAGGGATTAGGGGCTCTCAGGAGCACACCCACCCTTTCTTCCCAGGCCAGCTTTTTCTCCCTAAATTCTAAGAGCATCCATGAGACTTGCAGCCAGGGGAGCAATGGGCAGCAACAACCTGTCCCCTGACCCTGTCTCCAAGGCCCCCTTTGCTCTGACTTCAGTTAGCCAAAGCAGCCCCACCAAGGTTCTTGCCTGCTGCTTCTACTATCCCAGACCCTTCCTTGTTTCACCGTCCCCAGCTTGCATAAATATACTCTCAAAAGAAAAAATAAAGTAAAAAGGTAGGGATTAGCACCCAGGACTATGAGATACTAGAAACATCACACCTACCTTGGTCTACCTATCCTTTTATTCCTGATGCTATGGTCTGAATTAAAGTCTATTTATTTTTATCTTTTAAAATATATTTTATTGTTTGTTTTTTTTTCCAGAGAGAAGGGAGAGGGATAGAGAGTTAGAAACATCGATGAGAGAGAAACATGAATCAGCTGCCTCCTGCACACCTCCCACCAGGGATGTGCCCGCAACCAAGGCACATGCTCTTGACCGAAATCGAACCTGGGACCCTTCAGTCCGCAGGTTGACGCTCTATCCACTGAGCCAAACCAGTCAGGGCTAAAGTCTATTTTTAAAAGCTTTTTGAAGAAAGAAAATAGTATAGGCAGTATGTCCACAATACTGGAGAAAAAATGTTGACATTTCAGATCACATGGGCATCTGCTAGTTTCTAGGAAGACATAAAATAAATCATCCTTTCAGGTTTGTTATGGACTCACAGTGCTGATTTCCACAAATGCTCAGTTCCTTCTTATAAAGCTGTAATATAAAAGGCAAGATTGAGTAAAATTACTCTACACTCCTTTGCTTAAGTACCAGTGCGTTCCTGTAAAAGTATAGTTAGATCTCTATTTAAAACATAATCTTTTTTTGGCAACTAAGAGCCTGCATTCTTTAGTATGGCATATTCTCTGATTGTTAGTGAAAAATGTCAAAATCTGCTCCCCCATAGACAAACACCCTATAACCAGAATGAGGGAATTTAATCCTTAAACAAAAACTGATGTAGAGACAGAGAAGCATCGATCAAATGGTCACAACTCAGAGGGAAGGTAGGGGAGGGCGGGGGTGAGGGGGAGAGATCAACCAAAGGACTTGTATGCATGCATATAAGCAAAAGCGATGGATGTGGACAACAGGGGGTGAGGGTGAGGGCAGGAGTGGGGGGGTGAGGGGACATTGGGGGGATAAGGTCACATTTGTAATATCTTAATCAATAAAGGGAAAAAATAAAAAAAGAAAGAAAAGGAAACCCTCGGGGTCAGATAAAAACTCTGCTCTGTTGACATTCTCAAATTAAAATATATATATGGCAAGGTACTGACTGCCACAATATAAAAGTGTTTCCTTCTCACTTTGGCTGAATATACAGCAGGTGGTAAAGTGGCATTACAAGACAGTCACTTGCACATGGAGCCGGAGGCAAAGGATCCATTCTATCCTAGAGTTAGCTTGCATTATTTTGTTGCTTCTCCTATAGACACACACACAAACAAAAAGTAAAAATACTTCCCATTATCACCAAAGGCAAACAAAGGCCCAGCTGATAATGTCTCTTTTCCCTTTTTCCCTCTCGTAGATTGCTTTCTATAATGCTGCGGTACAAATCACTGGGCTCCCCTGTGAGAGCGCAGTCATACTCTAAGATGCGTTAGTGACATGAAGTTTTATTCCTTGGTAATGTCATATTGCAAAACATAGTATATAATGAGCACAACTTTTTGAAACAGTTCTACGATAGTCAAATAAATTGGGTATTGATAGCTGGCTGTCAGATTTTTATTGACACACTGCCACCCTGTTTTCTGGAACACTACCACCTTATGTTTCATTTAAACATATTAACTGCTTAACACTGAAACTAAACTGAACCAGTGCTTATTTTCCAAATGATTGGTCACTCAGTATGTTTTTCAGCTGAGGGAAATCTGTTTTATCATGAATTTACAGGGGTTTTATTTGTTAGATTAAACGCATCCCTTTGCTAGCCCAATTGACACCACTATACAATTTAGAAAAAGACACCTCTTCCTCAAGACAATGTATTTTCATTTGCCAGAAGACGATCTTAATAAATATACAAATCTATGATGGCGACCAATGTGAATGGTGCTCTTATAGAATTGTGCAATGCACAACCTAATCTATTAGGTATGTCAACAGAATCAACAAGATTCCATAGGGCTCAGAAGGCTGATGCACTCTGCAAGGAAATAGGAAGGCAGGCTTTCAAAATAAATACATTTGTGAAGAGATGATTTATGAAACATCATATGTGATTGAAGGATATGATGAGATATCAGCTGTGTTTCACTTTATAGAGGCTATAGAAGAAAAAAAGAAAAAAAAACCAATGGACTTAAGAGGAGCTATAAAAAAAAAAAAATTCTGACAAGAGAGCTATTGGAAATTCAGATAATGTGCCAAGAAAGTCTCTTTACTTACCACAGCTCTCAGCTGTGCTGCACATTCAACTCAACTGAAGAACTTTTAGAAAAACTAAAGCCTGGGCCCCACCTGAGAGCAATTCTGTCTGAATGTCTAGGCCTGGGGCGCCAGTGTCAATCATTTTGGAAGTTCCCCAAATGATTTCTAATGTCCAGCCAGAGTTTAAGACCTTTTGACTTAGGTGGTTTTCTGAGCAGTGTTCCTGTGTAAAATAGACTGGATTAGTAATTGTCAAGGTTTAGTGCGCATTGGCATCACCAGGAGGCTGCGTAAGACAGATTGCTGCTGGGCGGGTGCAACTTCCAGAGTTCACCATTCCGTAGATGTCAATGCTCCTTGCCAAGAGCCACGCATTGAGGAGTGTTGGTCTAAACCTTACCACTCGAATTGTTGCCTTGGGATGGCAACTTTAACATCATTGTGAGCTTCTTAGAAATGCAGAATCCCAAGCCCCACCCACTATTGAAAAGATATGTAAATTTGAACAAGATTCCTTGGTGACTCATATGGACATTAAAACTTATGAAGCACTGGTCTAGAGTATAGACCAATTAAAAAGTCTACTGGGATAAGAAGAAACAAAAACGGGGATGAAATAGGATTGGGACTCTGGAATAACTGGAGAGTTTATATGCTAAAGACTTCAGCTCTAACCAATCAATGCCCATGTAAAATTACAGGCTCAGTGTTACCAGATATTCTAATTTTCCAAGAAAGTTAGTAATCTGGATTTTTATGTGAAATCCCCAAGCTGTAAAATATTAGCAATTAATTCAAAGGTTTTGTAACACCTTTAAGACCAAATAAAATATGTCTGTGGGCCATATCTGACCCATAGCTCACCAGTGTGTGATTTCCGATCTAGGGAAAAAAATCAATCATAAATTGAATTAGAGTTTGAAATAAATCATTGGAAATCTCCCCTAGAACTCTTCTTTTAAAAGCTTAAGGTAAATGATATATTTGGTAACAGTTAATTATTTCCCATAGGGCATATTTCTGCCTTACATGAAATCAAGAAAGCAACAGAAATGAATGTTAGACAGGATTCTTTGAAATATGGATTACAGGAGAAAAAAATATGCAGCTATAAGGTAGGAAGCAAGAGAGGAAGCAGAAATGCCATGGGAGTGCCTCTGAAGAACTTGAAATGCACACTCAATCTCAAAATAAGAAAAGTGAGATATTTTGTTATCAAAGTAATGCGTGGATGGCCTTTCTCCATTGCTAGAGGGAGTGGGGTTCTTGGGGTACCGCAAGAATAAGCATTTCTGGAAGCCCCCACGGGAGCATGAGATGTGGTAGAGAGCGTTATTTTCATGGAATTACATCCTTGGGTTTGCAAAGTCCAATTTCCCTTCATCCGGTCATGGAAGAGGTGCCGCTGGGGATTGATTCAGCAGAGCTAAAAGCAAAGCCAGTGTCCAGAGTTTCCGTTCCACAGTAGAGCTGGGTCCAGTACAGCATTGGGCTATTTACGTGGGGTGCACATGGCTGTGGTCCAGTAGGCGAATGCAGGGCAGCTAGGAGAGTGCGCCCCCTGCAACAAGAGTCCCAGAGTCCCACAAAGACTGAGAACAAGAGAGCAAACTCCTTCGTTTAGGAGCTTCAGTATCTTAAATCTTCCGGTGCTTGCAGTGGTCATGCCAACCCTGGCCAATGACCTGTGCTCAGGTGTGACTGACAGTCAAGTATCTTCCCTATGTTACCAAGACTTCACTGGGCATGTGTCTGTTTTCCACCCTGTCCAGTCCCTTCCCCCATTGATCTGCAGGGAATAGACCTGTGGCTTGGCAGCTGCCTGGCAAAGTGGCACAAATGAGTGCCCATATTATTTGGTCTTCCCCTGGATCCTTTTCTGTTAATTAATAACCGGGTTAATTACAATGATATCCATTTGACTGCCTTTACTGTTAAATATACCTAGGGACACAGCAACATTTCTAATCATAAGTCTGTGGGGGGAAAATAGCAATATTTTATATGTAGAATTTGTTTTCACTTATAAAAGAAGATACGACAAAACTTTCTCTCCATATTTACTTAACAATATTGAATCATATCATTGCCTTTAACTATGAAGCAGTTTGAATTTTTTTCAATGAAGGCACACGATATTCTCAGTGTATGACATTTCAATAGTCACTATGTAGTTTTTCTTTAAGCCTCATACAATCACTTATTAAAGTCATCTCATAAGCGACCTAGAGAATAACAAGGAGGCGCCTCTCAGAAAGGTCACATAGGACTGGAAAGACACACAGGGAGTAGCTAAGCAAACTGAAAAGAATCATGAAAGTCAAATTACATATCTCAGTGGAAGAAGAGAGAATAGAAAGTTATGAAAACTACTTATTACTCTGCTAGAGTACCAGTAAAAAAAAAAAAAAAAAAAAGCAAAGTTTCATAAAGGACACAGGAGTAACACAGAAAAAAATACTAAGAAAAATACGCACTCTCTCCTAACCAGATGTCCTTCCTAACTCACTTCTTTCACTGCGTATTTTTTAACTCCATAACTTGAAGAGGCTCTCTCCAAGCTCACTAACATATCTCTTAGCCTGTGATAAAGGGCAATCAGAATGAGATTTAGCTTTAATCCTCATACTATCTGATCACTTCTCTATAAATCCACTGCATTAGGCCAACAATTAGGACAATAGATGCTTTTCTGTACTCGAAATACACCTTTACAAACTTTTCAAGCTTTTGCCAGGAGACTAATAAAACAAAATGTGCTGAATGCCCTTCTTAGTTCAAAATTTGAGAGTTGCTTAGTCATTTTATCAGCCTCTTCAAAAAAAATATTGAGTATGCCAATGACATTAACTAACCAAGATATATTAGATGAAATTATGTCTTCAAAAAGTAGCACCTCAAACTGAGTATGACACCTTAAATGATATATAGTACCAGATGAAGAACAGACATTTACTGCCCAGTCAAAATAAGAAAATTTGTAGTTGAAACTGTCAAGATTAGAGATTACAAATGGGAATATTTCCTAGATCTATATTTATAATTTCCTATCATCGGGAACTTTGTTTAAATATTGAAATTAGAACATAATAGCAAAGAGGAGCACACTGAAAACCAGAAGCACTTTGCTTTTTACCTTCGCCTGAAATAAATCATGTAACCCAAGGACAAAGAATTTTAGGTTTTTTGTTTTAAACTGACATGGCCCTTTCATTTTCATTATATTCAAAGGGGGAAAGAAATGAACTAGTATTTAATCAAGGCCTAACTAATATCTGTCAGGCTCAGGACTTGGCAAAATAACCAGTCAAATGAAATGATGAACTAGACTATCTTTATGGCCCCTTTAATTGAAAACATCTCATTCCTATGGAATATTTGAGTAAATTGATATGTAAATCCTCATCACAATAAGTCACACATGTAAATCCTCATCACAATAAGTCGCACAAGGACCACTGTTCTTTCTATCATGCCTCACCCATCTACAGTGAATAACTCCTTTATCTACTTGTTGTGCAAAATCCAAACTATAGAGAAATGCCTTTCTTTGTGGCCAGGTTACCACAGTTCATTACAAAGTTAGAGGGAGAGGGGAGGAAGAAAAAAAAAAAAAAAAAAAAAAAAAAATATATATATATATATATATATATATATATATATATATAGAGAGAGAGAGAGAGAGAGAGAGAGAGAGAGAGAGAGGGGGGGGGAATATATACATAGTTTAATGCAAACTATTCCAATCAATGTGTTAGCCATTTTCCTAATAATACTCAAGAATATTTTCTTATATTTTCACTCATTCAGTTCATTATCATTGCTATGTTCATACTGAACTACTATGCTAAATCCTAGAGACACAAAAATGAACAATACTGAATCCAAGTCCCTATTTCTTAGGACTCAAAGAGATCATTAAAGAAATAGTTTACATACATAGAAAGTGCAATATGCCTAAGATACTAAGAAACTACAAAAGGAAAGCAGCTATTTCAATCAGGGAGTCAAAAGAAGGCTCCCAAAAGTAAATGGCGCTTGAGTGGATTCCCTGAAGTATGGTAAAATAAAAATAAAAACAGTGTATAGGGCAACCCAACCAGAGGTAATGACATAAGGGGTTAAGTCATCTAGTAGGCAGGGAAAAATGTGGTAAAGTATGGTTGCAGTTCAGAGTTAGAGGCAAGGAGCATGGGAAGGGGAAGCTGCAGTGGTGGTCAGTGGGTAAATAATGGAGGACCTTATACGTCAGGCTAAGAGCTTGCATTTTTTTAACTCAAAATCATAAATATTTATTTGAAACTAATGTGATTAAATATATAATAGGTGTGAACACATTGTTTCACCTTTCTGGTTTAAGTTTTAGATGACTGACAATATTGCATATTGTTTATTTTGGAATTGTACTGCATGCAATGTGTCCAACATAATATGACCATTTTCTAAAATTTTTTATTAAATCTTTATTGTTCATATTATTACAGATGTTCCTTTTTTTTAACCCCCATAGCTCCCCTCCACCTGGTTCCCCCCCACCCCGTGCCCTTACCCCACCACTGTCTTCATCCATACATGTAAGATTTTTGTCCAGTCTCTTCCCATACCTCTCATGTCCCCTTCCCTCTGAGAATTGTCAGTCCATTCCCTTTCTATGCCCTTACTTATATTCTATTCACCAGTTTATTTTGTTCATCAGATATTTCTATTGACTTGCTATATTTACTTGTTGATAGATATGTATTTGTTGTCACTTTGTTGTTCATACTTTTTATTTTTACCTTTTTCTTCTTCTTCCTCTTTTTAAACAATGCCCTTCAGCATTTCAAATAATCTTGGTTTGGTAGTGATGTACTCCTTTAGCTTTTTCTTGTCTGTGAAGCTCTTTATCTGACCATCAGTTTTACATGATAGCCTTGCTGGGTAGAGTAATCTTGGTTGTAGGTTCTTGTAATTCAACACTTTGAATATTTCTTGTCACTCCCTTCTGGCCTGCATGGTTTCTGTTGAGAAATCAGCTGACAGTCATATTGGTACTCCCTTGTAGGTAACTAACTGTCTTTCTCTTGCTGCTTTTAAGATTCTCTCTTTGTCTTTTGCCCTTGGCATTTTAATTATGATGTGTCTTGGTGTGGTCCTCCTTGGATTCCTTTTGTTTGGAGTCCTCTGCACTTCCTGGACTTGTAAGTCTATTTCTCTCACCAGGTAGGGGAAGTTTTCTGTCATTATTTCTTCAAATAGGTTTTCAATCTCTTGCTCTCTCTCTTCTTCTGGTACCCCTATAATTCTGATGTTGGTACGCTTAAAGTTGTCCCAGATGCTCCCTACACTGTCTTCACACTTCTGGATTCTTTTTTCTTTTTTCTCTTCCAGTTGGGTGCTTTTTGCTTTTTCATGTTTCAAATCTTTGACTTGATTATTGCAAACCTCTAGTCTGCTGTTGGATCTCTGTATAATATTACTAAGTTTATCGGCAGATTCTAGAAAATTCTTGAAAAACCTTAAAACCGTAGTTCTGAACTCTGTATCCAGTAGTTTGCTTTCCTCCATTTCTGTCATTTGTAACATGTTTTTTAGTCTCCACATTTTGGCTGCTCGTTGTAGAGTGGCTTTCTGTGCTAGGTGTCCTATAGGGCCCAGTGATTCAGCCTCCCCAATCACCTGGGGTGGACACTCTTGTTGTACACTTTTGAAGGCTGGGTGCACAGTCTTGTTGTAGTTATCACTGGGAGGTATCACTGGGAGGAAATGACCTCCAGGCCTTTCTCCTCGTTGTTTGGAGTTGGAACTTTTGGAGTTCTGTCCCAGCTGCAGTCCCTTAGGTTATGCTGCAGGCAGGCAGGCACACAGCTTAGGCGGGGTTGTAAGTTGGGTGGGGTGGGGTCTCAGAATCACCGGGGCAGAGCAACCCGCAATGGCTGCCCCTCCGCCGACTCCATGGCTTCTCCCGGGTTTGGCATCTTCACCCCCTGCATCTGCGCCCCTGAGTCCCTGAGTGTCCGCATCAGTGATTGCTGAGAACAGCTCTGCTAGAACGCCACTCGTCTTCCTCCCCGTTGCCCAACAGCCCGCATCGCATTCAGTGTGACCCTGGAGTTTATAATCTCCTTCCAAGCCGTGGACTTAGGCGCTGCCGCCACCCCCTTTCGCCCGCACTGCCTCTGTTTCGCGCGCATCTGTTCCTCTCAGTTTTGGTGCCGGGAACTTCTACTCAGTCTCAGTGCATTCATTCTCTTGCCTTCTAGTTGTAAAGCTTCCCCTCCCTTGGTTCTGGAAGATGGCCGTTATCTTTATAGCTGTATTTTTATAATGTAGTTGTGGGAGGCTGCACATTTAGGGATATTCCTCATGCCGCCATCTTGGTTCTCTGACCATTTTTTTTCCAAGAGCTTGCATTTTATTCTTAGGACAATGGGAAGCCAATGAGGGGTACAGGAGAAGAGCATGCCTAGATTTTGCCTATGTTGCATTTAAGATAGATCTGAGGTAGGAATGACAGAGGCAATAAAATTGTGAAATGTGTTGTGCAATGTTAACAGGAGTCTGGAAGAGTGACTAGTTAAGAAATACTCAAGGTTTAAAATCGGAATAATATGATGACAGCAACATAGAAGAATCTAAGAATCTTCTTCATCTATTTATGGCTTTAGGGCCAATTACTTATGTGAATGTGCAAACAATTGAAATATGAATTACAAGGGAAGAGCAGGACCTATTAGGACACAAAATGGGGGGAGAGAAGCTTAATTCTGTCTAGATTTGTTGCAAAACTATGACTCATGATCCATGAGGGGAGATTCAACAAGCATTAATAAATGCAGTAGATGGAAAAACAGGAGATAGTGCTATCAGAGGAAATAAAGCTCCAAGAATGAAAGAAGGATCAATAGTGCCAGATTCAGCAAGGAGATTCAGTTAGATAGATAAGTACTAGAAAAGTGTTTATTAGATTTGGTGAATTTGCCTTAGCCAGGAAATTTCATGGGGCATGAGAGCCATTCTGCTGTAGGCTGGGTTATGAAGTAGTAAAGAAGTGGCTGCAGAGCCCGGCCAGCATAGCTCAGTGGTTGAGGTCATGGTTGGATTCCAGGTCAGGGCACAAGCCCAGGTTGCAGGCTTGATCCCCAGAGTAGGGTGTGCAGGAGGCAGCCAATTAATGATTCTCTCTCATCATTGATGTTTCTCTCTCTCTTTCCTATAGAGGAGTAGAATGATGGGGGAGTAGGTCTATGCCAGCAGTCAGACATCCCCCAAAGGGTCCTTATCACTGCCATGCAGGCAGGAGAGGCTCCCGTCACCACCACTGTGCTTACCAGCCTTTAGCCTGGCTTCTGGCTGAGCAGCATTCCCTCTGTAGGAGCACACTGACCACCAAGGGGCAGCTCCTGCCTTGAGTGTCTGCCACTGGTGGTCAGTGTGCATCATAGCAACAGGTCATTCTTCTGTTTGGTGGATTTGCGTGTTAGGGTTTTATTATATAGGATAAAGAGCCTCGGTTTTTATCTTTACAGTTTGGACACCCTACCTTTTGCTCAGTGTTTACAGGGAACATTGTAAAGAATTCTGTTGCACCCTAACCGGTTTGGCTCAGTGAATAGAACGTCTGCCTGCGGACTGAAAAGTCCTAGGTTCGATTCCCATCAGGGCCATGTACTTAGGTTGTGGGCACATCCCCAGTAGGGGGTGTGCAGGAGGCAGCTATCGATGTTTCTCTCTCATCGATGTTTCTAACTCTCTATCCCTGTCCCTTCCTCTCTGTAAAAAATCAATGAAAATAAAAAATTTTAAAAAAAGAATTCTGTTGCTCCCAAGCTTTACTCAAAGAAAATGGGTAGCAGAGAACAGAGGGGACTCCCATCCAAGTTCACTTATTTTCTTTTCTTATATTCCAAGCACTGCCTCTGAATTATGATTGTTCTATTTCTTACAAGCATTAGCTTTATTATCTTGTTTATTCCTATATTTTGGTGATTAGATTCTACACATATCTGATGAATTTGTTCTGACAACATCAACAGGAATGGAATAGCTCTGGTTCTTTGGAAATGAGAAGGCACCGACAACAGCTCTCTTCACTAAATTAAAACCTGGTATTACTTCACCTGCCTGGTTTTTCCTGTAACAGTGAACTGCTTAAAGGGACTTTAAGAGATTCTTCTCAGGAGGATTCATAAGAAGCTACACTTATCAGACTCTCTCCGCACCTCCTGACCTTCCCCTCTCCTGCCTGTCCAGCTCCTTGTCAACCACGGTGTGTATAGAATGATGGACTACCGTATCCAGAGATACCTGTCAAGGAGGCTTCAGTAGAAGGAGCAAGTTAGTCATCGTGGGGCAGGGAGGAGAAAAGCAAAGGGAGTAAAGGGAAACAACAAGCTACCATTTTCCTTGCAAATGACTACATGACTTCAATGAGGAAAATGGAAAATGTTATCTGAGTGGAGGAAAAAGAGTCAATTAAAAAGAACAAAACAAAACAACAATTAAACAGGAAGAATTTGTCACAACATACACATTCTGAACTTTAAGTAGTTAACATTTATCTGTTGATTTCTTTCCCTGGAAGCATATAGCACCTTACATAGTACTACAATCTAAAGCAATAACATGGAACTGTGTAAAAATAGTATTTTGTTCCTCCCTAACTAAACCTGATTTAACTCATTTCAGGAAGTTAAAACAGACATAAACATTCTTCACACCTAAAAATCACCAAACGTGTATTGTTTATTAATTGAATCATTTGTTACTAGTTCCTTGATTAAAACCCATTTTTCATATGCACACTTCCATCCATTGTGAATTCATCCCAATAATTAAAGTCCTGATTGCCATTATTAAATACTTATCAAGTATCTGCCTGCTATAGGCTCTGTGCTAGGTAAGATCTACTCTTGATGTAGCTCCTGTTAGAGGACAGGGAAGGGGAAGCCATAGCCAGGCTGCCTAGAATTAAATCTTGACTCTGCCACTTACTGTCACTGTTTAATCTCTTTCAGCCTCAGTTCCTGTTTTAGTTAAAGTATGATAACACGAATATATATGTGATAGGACTACTATGAAGATTAAATGTCAGTATACGAGTTAACATGTAATACATGCCTGATATTTCTTATCTAGTATTATTAACAGATTTAAAAAGGTAAATATATTTGACCCCCTCCACAAAATAGAAAACGTCGACCAAAAAATCCAGTCATTCCAGATGTCAGCTTATACTGAAAATCACACATGTAAAAACTGAATAGAATCAATTTAGTATGTTTATAAAGATCAATTAAACATGAACTTCCAGCCCAGCCAGCAAGGTTCACTGATTGAGTGCCGACCTATGAATCAGGAGGTCAAGGTTTGATTCCCAGGCAGGGAAAATGCCTGGGTTGTGGGTTCAATCCCAGTGGGGGTATACAGGAGGCAGTAAATCAATGATTCCCTCTCATCATTGAAGTTTCTATCTCTCTCTCCCTCTCCTTACCTCTCTGAAATAAATAAAAATATATTTTAAAGAAATGAACTTCTAAAGACTCCTACATTCCAAAGATGCTATTATTTCATAAAAATGATCAAACCACAGAATAAGTTTAAACTGACAATAGTAATCCAAAACTTGCCTGAGTCAGACATCTAATAAGTTATTTTTTCTATTATTGAACAAAAAAAAAATTCAGGAGTCCTGAAGACAGGAGAATGGAGTAACGGGCCTCACTTAGCAGCCTGGAATGTTACATGGGCAAACACTCTCTATTACCACATGAGATGCAGCTGAGAGATGGGTGACAAGCCTCCAGAGAAAAACAGACTTTGAATTGACTTTAGGGATAAAGGGAGGTTAGAAGAAGGCACAATAATAATTACTTTCAAAAGTGCTCATTTTCTGTCAGGCAATATTTAATGCTTTACTCATAGTAATTTATTTAATCCCACAACAAAACCTAAATTAGTAGAAAGATAATATTATTACCATTCTCATTTTTATATATATAGGGAGACTGGGAGTGGTTAATTACTTGCCCGGGTCTTATTACAGCCAGTAAATAGGAATTATGCCCAAGTAGTCTAGTTGTTATTCATGATACAATAAGGCCTCTCTCAAATATAAAATGATGTGTTTAGCTCGATATGCTAAAATTATAAATATTTGACTTTAAGAAGGATATACTTTATAATGTGTTTATTTTCTTCATGGTGGGTTTATTCAATCAGATATTAACAAAAAGTTAATATATCAATGATAGGAGTTTGCATGTTTACATTTGGCTTTAATATTCTAAGATCTCTGAGCTTCCCACAAGTGTTTGACTATGCACTCAAGAAGGAAGTTCACACTGTACTTCATCGGTCCAGATCCCTCCTGGATAGTGCCAAATAGAATGTGATCTAGATGCGAGAAAGCAAGAGAGTTCATAAAACTTGCTCTCTGTTCTTCAATACCTCAACTCTACTGAATTTTTAAGCGTCTTAATTCTGGAGGTTATGTTAGGCCGATTCTCTTGGAATAGTATTAAGTGACGCATGAATACTGTACCCAGGCCATATATTATCATTGCACCTGACCTCATAGGAACCCTGGAGAGCCCAGCAGATGGTGTATGCTTGAATAAACTAGGCAAAGAAAACATCAGTGTTTGTTAGTAACACCTCAAAAATAATCCCAGTGAAATAATTAGGATAATGTCTTTATACAGAAAGAACATTTAAAAATTTTAAGAAGTTTGAATTATGATTAGCAAACCAGACTAAAACCAGCCTGACAAAAGGAAGAGTGAGTGATTAAGTTGAACAAGCCGGTGAATTATGAGGACTGAAAATAAGTGTGGCCATATACCATATCTTTATTAATGACCTGAAAACAGCCCACAACATGGTAATTACATTTACAGATTCAACTAAACTGACACGGTATTTCCAAAGGTTAAGGCCAGGACAAAAGTTAAAAAGAAGCTTCTTCACCTTAAGGGAAATATTTTTAATAAGCAAAAGTACTGTCATAAACTCTCTCAAAGCACCATCAATTATTATTGAACAAAGATGCTCTTTAAGTAAAGGTCAAACTTCACATAATAAAATACTTGAGAACAGGCACATGGCCCTGGCGTTATCATTTATATTTTTATTTAGTGTAAAACCTCTATCTTATTTTTATTGATCAGTGGGGAAAATATGTGAACAAGTAAAAAAAAATTAAATTTTCACTTTTATCATCTACACTTATCTTTTGCCTTTCCTACTTAATGAACCAGAAAGTCTCTGTTTGCTAGTAATAACACAATTATGTCCTTGGGAACTGGTTTTTATATTGCAGCTATTTACTCCTTTACCTATCAGGTCATTACATTAGTTCAGAATTATATGTTTCTCTTATAACAGCTGATAATAATAAATTCTTACATTGCATCCCAAAAGATCTATGAAAAAAAAATCTTAATAACCACTTCATTTAGAACAAACACAGTGCAACAATAGATTGGGGAACTTTCAACCAAAAAAGTATGCCCAGTGTTGGCTTTATCTCCATTCTTGTATCATAGCCACAAAATCACATCAAGTGCAACATGAAAGTGTGAAACAGAGGAATGTCATTAGTGCCATAAGATTAGAAAATTTGTTTTATATTATAATCAGACATGTAACAATCTGATTTAAAAGAGATTGAGGTGAGATCGTTCAGTCCTCAGTAGCTCCCCATCCCACTTCAGAGGAATCTGTCCTAATTCCCCAACCCAGGGCGCTCTCACCCTGAAAGTACATCAGTACCAATGACTGATGTCATACAGATCCATTTCTACAAGATGAGTTAAATAAGCTGTCACACTTTGAAGGAAGATTTCCATCCTTCGGGAAAGACATTATTAAAATGGGTACTAATTTTATCTGCTTGCCACATGCAGATGACAGTCATGTTTTGCTTGACCTACAGCGTTGTTTTTATTTGTTTTTTTAATTAGTTGTCAGAGGTTAAAAATTGGGGAGCTATCACACGAAAAATAACCCTGAATTTCTGGCTCTTGGTAAAGTATAATAAGAACTCTTAAAGAATGACATCCATCTGGAAACAATGATCTGCTGAGGAGGAAGAACTCTTCGTAAAGACTAGCGCATCTCCAGTTTACCTTGGTTCCCAATTCTCTCATTCCCATTATGACCCCTCTAGGCATGTTTATCCTATTTAAACCTGCCATCCTTGCTCTACAATCCAAACACCCCATCTTAGTGCTCTTCTACCTGGAGGAGGCCCTACCTTCAGAGAGAGAAGTGTGGGGGGACCACAGAAGGAACACAATGGTGGGATTCAGTCTGTAAAAGTGTATGCATGTTGGGGGTGGAGGATGATTGGGTAGACAAAGTTAACTTGTTTTTGTTTTTCTTTTTACCAGAGCCTTTCCTTTTCACCATGGCTGATGTAGCCTGAAAGTTAAGAGGGATCCATTAATACATGGGACCTTAATATTAAAAAGAACCTCTGAGGTTATGTTGCCCTGGATCCCCCAAATTGGCCCATCAAGAGAATCATTGATAAACCTTTATTTTTGACAAAAATTTTAGTAGTGACTGAAAATCTAATCCAGGGATTCTGACCTCCAGAATGCTGGCATGAGGAACTGCAGCTCCACTGCTCAGCAAAATAACCATAACTGGTGAGAATTATGGAACAACAAACATATAAAATCTTTGAAAATTGCCCTAAGGATACGTAGCAAGTGAAGAAACATTTATTTTAAAAAATCTACTAAGTCTCAGTAAGAAGAGAGAGAGTCTGTGGCACTTGAGCCACAACTACTCTGTCACCCACCCTCTTCACAGCTCAGCATGAGGAAGCTCCCCTACCAACAGCTGTGGACGAGAAGATGGGCTCAGGGACCTCTCTTTCACCAGCTCCCAGGCACAATCTACAATGTCTCCGCTGGAGGGAAAGCTGCCAGCATTTCTCTTTTTCACCTCCAAGTCCCCATTGCAGAGGAGGCAAGTGCAGCAAGAGATCCAGAGCTTCCTTTCTATACTCATCCCCAACTTGTACAGAGCTTCTGTTCGAAGTGTGGCAGGTTAAAAACATTGATTTTTTGCCTTTGCTTTCATTTTTTCATAGGGCAAAGGTTTCATGCCAGGAGAGTCAAGTCAATAAGACTAGATAATGCTGCTCAGGCCTAGAAACCCTCCCTTAAACCAGGGGTTTTACTCCAAGAGAAGCAGGTCATTATTCCAAGGCCGTGTCAAAACAGTGGCTCAGAGATTTTGCCCATGGAAAAGTCAGGCTATAAGAACAGAGAGCTCAGAGTTATCCCCATACATATTATTTGGAAGAGGACAAGGAAAAACCCAAGCCTAAAGGTATGCAAGTTTGGTGTGATATCCAAAAATCAGTAATGCAATATACTGCATCAATGAAACTGAGGACATTTCAATAGAAACATTAAAAGCATTTGATAAAAATCAATACCACTTCATAATTTTTTAAATGACAGGAAACTTCCTTAATCAAATAAAGAGCATTGAAAAAATACCCACAACTGATATTATACTTGATGATAAAGACTGAATGCTTTCTCCCTAAGATCAAGGATCTTCACTCTCTCTACTTCTATTCATTATTGTATTGGATGTTCTAACCAGAGCAATTGGGCAAAAAATGTAATACATTAGAATCTGTATCAGAATGGAAGGCATCCATATTAGAATAAAAGAAAGAAAACTATCTCTATTTACAGATGACATGATCTTTCATATAGAAAACTCTAAGGAATCTGCTAAAAAACAATTAGAACTAATAAATTAATTCAGCAAGTTTACTATATATAAGTTCAATACGCAAAAACTTCCATTGTATTTCTATATACTAGGAATAAAAATATCCAAAAATAAAATTGAGAAAAATAATCCTTTTACAATGGCATAAAAAGAGTAAAATGCTTAGAAATAAGTGTAACAAAAGGACAAGATGTGTACCCTGAAAACTACAAAGCATTGTTGAGAGAAATTAAAGAATTTAAAAAATGTAAAAACAACTCATGTTCATGAATCAAAAGTTAATTTTAGATGGCGGTACTCCATAGGTTTATTTAGAGATTTTCAATCAAAATCCCAGTTGACTTCTTATCAATCTAATCCTAAAATCCTTATGTTAATTTGAGGAACCAAAAATAGGCACAATTTTAAAAAAGAATAACAAAGTTAGAATACTAACATTTCGAGGTTTCAGAAATCAAGAAACTTGTGATAAGGCATAAGGATAGGTATATAAATCAATGGGATAAAATGAAGAGTTCAAAAAGTAAATCCTAGAATTTATGATCAGTTAATTTTTGACAAGGGTGCCAAGAACAATCCAATGAGAAATTACTCTTTTCAGTAACTGATGCTGGAATAACTAGATATTTACATGCAAAAGGATGAAGTTGCACCCCTTTCACACAGCATTTATCAAAATTAATTTAAAATGGGTCACAGACCTACGTCGAAGAGCTAAAGCAGTAAAACTCTTGGAAGAAAATATAGTGACCTTGTGTCAGGCAAAACCTTCCTAGATATAACACTAAAAGCAAACGTGACAAAAGAAAAAAGTCTAATTAAGCCTTTCTCAAAGTTAAAAACATTTCTGGCTCCCAAAATACCATGAAGCAAGTGAAAAGACAATCTACTCAACGGAAGAAAATATTTGTAAATCTTGTATCTGGTAAGGGAATTGTATCTAGAATATATAAAGTATTACAACAACTGAATAATTAAAAAAGACAAATGACTCAATTTAAAAGTTGGCAAAGATCTGAATGGATATTTCTCCAAATAAATCATGCAAATGGCCAATAAGTGAATGAAAAGGTGCTCAACACCCTTACTCATTGGGGTCGCGCAAATCAGAGCCACAGTGAGATACCACTTCATTCCACTGGATGGCTGTGATTAAAGTGACAGCTAATAACAGGTGTCTACAAGGACACAGAAAAATTTATGCTTTCTATACTGCTGGTTGCAATGCAAAACGGCTTGGCCCCTTTGGAAAACAGTTTAGCAGTTCCTCAAAATGTTAAATGTAGACTTCCCATATGACCTCGTAATTTCACCCCTTACTATATACCCCAATTTAAATGAAAACATGTCACAAAAAGCTGTGTACCTGAGTATTCATGGCAACATTATTCATACTAGCTAAAAAGTAGAAGTAACCCATATGATAAATCAATAAATAAAATATGATATGTCCACACAATGGAATACAATTTACCAATAAAAGTGCAGAGAAGGTAAAGGGCTGTGAGGAGATTCCAAGAAGAAAAGATAGAGCCCACAAGCAGGGCCCTTGTAACTCAGGCATCATGGCACCTGCATGCAAATTAGAAAAAGGGGCTTTGTCTTCCAGGTGATCAGGGATGGCAGACTACAGATTCCAAGTCTGGCCACATCCATTTGTGTACACATTGTCCAAGGTTACTGTTAGGTTACAACAGCAGGCAGAGTTGAACAGTTGCTACCGACTGTATCATCCACAAAGCCACAAATACCACACTGCTTCAGAGCCTAGATAATACCATTTTCCAACATTTATTTTTAAACCTAAATAACTAAAGACTCGCTTTTAGTTTTCTGGACCATCAGAGGTCCAGACTATCTATAGACGATATCTGCCCACTCATTGAAAATGAATAAAATAAAGACAAATTTCCTTTTCGTGGGAAAAAAAGTAATGGTGATAAAAATATGAGAAGAAAAAGAACATAAACAAAGTATTAGGAGTAATTTTCTCTGTGGCTTACCTAAGGATATTTTTAAGTTTTTCGATAATTGATCCTTTTCCCCAGGAAAAAAAAAACCACAAGAATGCAAATTATAAAAATTGTTTGTTTGTTTTTTTAATTATGTTTTGTTGCTTCTATCCTGCCAGAACCTAAAACAGCACCTCACACATAGAGTCACTCAGTAAATACCTGTTGATCGCATCTCTACACCTACCAACTGGGCAGCCTCTGAAAAATAACCTAATATCTCTGGTCCTCAGATCATTCATCCGGAAAAAGAGAAAAATAATAGTCTTGCCCTGGCCAGTTTGGCTTAGTGGATAGAGCATCAGCCTGTGGACCAAAAGGTCCTGGGTTTAATTTTGGTCAAGGGCACATGGGGAAGGCAACAAATCAATGTGTTTCTCTGCCATCAATATTTCTCTGTCTTTCCCTCTCCACTCTCTCTAAAAATCAATGGAGAAATATGCTTGGGTGAGGCATAGAGAGAGAGAGAGAGAGAGAGAGAGAGAGAGAGAGAGAGAGAGAAATAATAGTCCTATCTCATAGGTTATTATTAGGATTCATTGAAATATATATACATACAGACAGACATACATTATTTAGAACAGTGTCTGGCACAATGTAAAGTATTAGTTGTTATTCTCTGAAAATCTTCAGTTTCAATATACAATTGATTACAACTCTTGAGCATTAGTCTTAGAAATTTTGGAACTTTCAGTTTCCTTCAGAGATTAGAGTGTGTAATTTATAAACTTGTAAAGTAGGAAAGCCTGACATATATTATACATTTCTATGATGACATTTTACCCATAAGAATACATTAAGAATTTTATTATACTCAGCAATAAGAAAGTATCATGTGCCAATGTGAGTATTTCTTCAATCAAACATATATGTACTCAGGATATTCCAATAACATGTCCATATATACTTTCACACCAGCTATATCCTGAATGATTGAGAGGTTATACATACCACATTCACTTGCCCTGTAATTCACTTACTGCACAGTATAGTAAATGATGCCTTAATGATGTTAGCTTCCCAACCCCAGGCTCAATTGTCTGATTCTATCACCAGTGCGGATTGTCATGAACACTCGTGTCTTTCTTTTCCCTTCTAGATCCTCTGTAATTTCATGTTTATAAGTTTTGGCAACTCTAATTGTTCCTGAGCTTTCTAATTTTACAGCAAAATTTTGTTGTTTTTGTTGCTGCTGTTCCTGTTGTTACCTACAACCCTGACTATGGTTTATTGGCTCACAGAGCATTGTAAAAAGTAAATAGTGTAATTAATTAATTTAATTAAGCCAATGAATAATATGAGACCATGTCACAGTTTTCCTCTTGAAATGGTTTCTTTCGACTGGGGTTGTTGCAGAAATAGTTGCTTACAACTAAGAAAATAGAAAAATACTGTTGTTCCATTTATTTTCAATCTTATCTTGTAATGAAAATGTCTTTCAAGAGCTTTCCATCAGTTGTCACGAAATGAGGATCTTAACTGAAGACAAATTATAGAAACTCAATTGATTTATAACTTAAAGTGCAATTGCCACGCTAAATGGAGCCAGCACACATGCACTCAGATGATCTGGTTAACATATTCTTTCAAGCTCTTCTCCTAAGTAAGAATTTTACAACATTAAATGTACTATGGAGCAGTTGGGAACCATAAAACAAAGTTTGGTGTTAACTAGATATTGTAGGCACATTTAACCAGAAACACATAAGTTGCATTAGCTGCAGAGATTGAACCATGAAAAAAACCGAACTGATCCATTAAAACTTTTTCAGAAAAAACATTGAGGGCTTTGCTGGCCAATAGAATGTCAACATTTTCAGCACCACTTGAAAAATACTCTTGGCTTCTAAGCCACATTAACAACAATAACAAAATGCTTGTCATTTGCTCTTTTTTTATGGAGATATTCTAAACCCACAATAAAACATAATGTAAAACACAAGGTCAATATTGCTTTCATTTCCCTTACAGAAGTAAAGTTTTTATGGTGACTTTAAAAGGTACTATAAAATGGTTTTATAGTAAATTTTTAAAAGATTTTTTTTCCTCTCTTAGGTTAATTATCTCTTATTTTAGTTTTAAAATAATCTGAGAAATTTCTTGACACTATGACTATAGGAATTATGTTCTATATAAGAATTTAACATTCTAATAGTTATTGCATAAGTAGTAGGTTCCAGTTACTCAAGGAGATACAAAAATGACACTCAAGAACTTTAACATTAGAGGGATGTAAGCGTAACAAAATTACAAAAGTATGATTATTGGTTAATGTTTAATTAGAAAAGTATAAACAAGTTAGTATTGGGAGAAGAGATGGAATTTAACAAGGAAAGGTAAAGAACTTCAGGGTTGAAATGGAATTTGAGTTAGTCCATAAGCCTATTTTTCTATGGTTTCTGTAACAAATTACCACAATCTAGTGGTTTAAAACAATACAAACTGTTTAACTTACAGTTCTGGAGGTAAGAAGTCCAAAACAGGTCTCACTAAGCTAGAAGCAAGGCACCGCAGATATTTTCTGGAGGCACTAGGGGGTTTACCGGTTGAATTGTGTTCTCCAAAAATAAAGATGTATTGAAGCCTTAACCCATGGCACCTGCAAATGAGACCTTATTTCGGAACAGTGTCTTCACAGATATAATCAGGCTAAGTTGAGGTCATCAGTGCGGGCTCTAAACCAATAGAACCAGTATCCTTATAAGAAAGAGACACATAAGAAAAATGCCATATTATGACAGATGCAGACACTTGAGTGATGAAGCTGCAGGCGAGGGAATGCCGAGGATTGATGCCATCACTAAAAGGTAGAAAGAAACAGGAAAGATTCTACCCAGAGTCTCAGAAAAATGGTGCACCTACATTCATTTTGAACCGTTAGCCCCCATATCTGTGGGAGAATAATTTTTGTTGTTTTAAACTACCACAGTTTACCATACTTTGTTACAGCCATAGAAAACTAATATAAGGGGCAAATCTATTTTCTTGCCTTTTTTAGCTTGAAAAGTGAGCTGCATTTCTTGGGTAATGGCCCCTTTCTTCTCTCTTCAAAGCCAGCATAGACAGATCCAGTCCTTCTCAAGGCACACCACTCAGCCAGCTTCCATCATCACATCTTCCGTGAATGATTCTTCTGTTCTCTTCTTTCACGTTAAAGACCATTCAGATTACATGCAACCTTCCCGGATAATCCTAGATAATTTTCCTATTTAAAGGTCAACTGATTTGCGCTTAAATTCTACCTGCAATTTTAATCTCGCATTTAATGAAACATATTTCTAGGTTCCTGAGGAAAGAATGAGGTATCTTTAGGGGCCATTATTCTGCCCACCATAGTCCATAAAGCAGAGTTCCTCAAAGTGTGGTGGACAGAGCACCTACATGCGCATCACCTTTGTCTCAGTTAAAATGCTGATTTCTGGGCCTTGTTTGCTACATTGTAAGTGGGGACTAACGACACACCATTTTTAAAGTTGAGCAGGATTTTTGACTGGTATCTTAAGAGAGAAAAATAATTAAAATGGAAGAATACCTTGAGTCTATGTATAAAACAGAAACTGAATACTGTGATCATAGAAATGTAGAGTTTATTATTTATCATAGTGAAGATAACCTAAAGAAGAGTGACAAAAAAATAAGTTTAGAATGAAGGTAAGGCCAGAGTCAAAAGAACCTCAAAGGCAACATAATGATGTTTAACTTCACTTGGAAGGTCTAGAAACCAAAAGACATAAAAACAGAATTACCTCGTTCATGGATGCATTTGCTTTCCCTCCAAAAAGAATTTATACCAGAAAGAGTATACCAGAAAGATTATACCAGAAAGAGTAACATGAAAACATTCTGTAGTCTTTTAAGATATCATTGAAATAACACTCTTTTTAATATTCAGTTATGAGGCCATAAAAAAATTACTATTCCTATTTTAATCGATGTTTCTCTAAGAAAAATCATTGGCTTAAACTGAAAAGATAGATTGCTAATCAAATGTTTAAATTACTCGGCACTATATATAACAAAAACACAGTATCTTGTCTTTCACTGTTTAATGAATATTGACTCAGAGGATTATATAGGGGATGCAAAGATTGAATGGCGGAAGTTGTAATAAATGTTAGCCCTTTCCAACTCAACATGATGCTAACAACCAATTTTCAAACTCTTGCCATTGTTTTAGGTTCACTATAACATCAGTAAGATCTTCATATTTTTGTCACTATTTCTAGGAACCATAAAATCCCAACCGAAAAGAAACTATTTCTAGAAATAAAAATCTAATAGCAATGAACATCAGCGGCCCAGAACATTTTAAAACAATTGTTTCAGGATGAAAGATAATGAATTGTTGTAGATATGAAAAAGACACAAGACTCTTTATAACAATAAATCCATGTTGATATTAAGGAATAAAGGTGAACATATATATCTATTGTCTGTACCATAAAATATTTGGCATTCTGGTTTACACACATTTCTATTTAATAGGGCATTGGAATATATACTTATCACAACTTTTCCTAAAATGTCCTGTAGCAAGGGAGCTTTTGTAACTCATAACTGACCTGCCATTACCACCACAAATGAGTCTTTAAAAGTTTAGGTCCCTTGCAAGAAATAACCTAGAGGTTTCTCTGTGTTTTCCCACTCTAACTATTCATTGTCTAAGGAAAACAAAAGCCAATCAATCAAACTAATTAACCAAAAACAGCACAATGTGGCAGATTGTATTTTTCCAAAATTCCCACAACAGTATCTTGCATTCCACAGGATCTTCTGCAATGTGATCTTGCAATTCCCCTCCCCCTTAAGTCTGGGCTATCTTTGGAAATTCTCTTATAACCAATAGAATTCAGTAAAATAATGCCTCTGACTTCAGATTCCAGGTCACAGGAAGCCCTGCACAAGCCATTGACTATCAGCAACTGCCTGTACAAAGGCCAAACCACATGGAGAAGTCACATGTAGGTATTCTTGTCAATCACAGCTGAGCCCAGCCTTTAATTCCTCCTAGCTCAGTAATCAGACATGTGATAAGTTTCCAAATGATAACCCAATCATTTGAGAGTCACCCTCAGCATCAGTTTCCCAACTCAAGCTCAGATATTGTGTGGAACACAACCACACAATCCATGAGCTTAGCAAAATGGTTATTATGTGATACCACTAAGTATTACGGGATGTTACACAGTGCAAGATAACTGGAACATTTAGCCTCATATTTTGTTTAAAAACTACACTAATACCAAAGTTAGTTTGTTAAGAAAAGAATGTGACACATCCTATATAATAAAAGGCTAATATGCAAATCAACCAAATGGTGAAACAACAGGTCACTATGACATGCACTGACCACCAGAGGGCAAAAACTATTACAGGAGCTGCCCCCTGGTGGTCAGTGCACTCCCACATGGGGAGCACAACTCAGCCAGAAGCCCTGAGCCAGACTCATGGCTGGCAAGCACAGTGGTGGTGGTGGGAGCCTCTCCTGCCTCCACAGCAGCGTTACTGCTGTCCAACTGCTGGCTCATGGGGAACAGGCCTAAGCTGTCAATTGGACATCCCTCAAGGGCTTTCAGACTATGAGAGGGCACAGGCCTGGGTGAGGGACACCCCCACCCCCACTGAGTGCACAAATTTTGTCCACTGGGCCTCTAGTAGAATATATTCTGGTATGCAGAAATCATGCCACATGTACTTAAAGTGTCCCACCTACAGACTCAGACCCATGCCCAGTTCTCAAACCAAGTTGAGAACCTGATTGAGAGTATATGTCTTCCCACTAATGATTGGGATCTACTTCCAAATATTAAATGTCCCAAAGTTGGAGGCTATCTCAATACATGTAAAACTGATCTAGAGTCTCCTTACTGATCTTCTGTGTGGCCAGTTTGTGTGACTGGCTCCATTCCCTAATCTCTAATGGAATTAAACTCAGTATATTTAGACAGTATCTTCATCCCTTAAGCTGTTTCTCAAGACATTTTTTCCAGAGCTAAACTCTGCTCCCAGGAAATCATTCAGAAATGTCTTTCTATGAATGAGAACCCACCTAATGCAAAGAACCATGGGTAATATTATGTATCCTATCATGGTTTCCCACTGAACATGATGCTGCCTTAAATCAGAAAGGCCCCAAGTCCCTTGAACTTATCATGTAAACAGTTTGTACCTTCTAAGTGTGAGTCAGCCCTTCTGTCACAAGATTGTTCTCTCATCTCCTGACCTGCATTCTGTGACAATCAGGATACGAGGGGGTGGTTGCCAAGATAAGGGATCAAGAACATGAAACAAGACAAAGCTGCAGCTCTCAAAATTTAGACGGCCTGGATCCTGACTGTTAAGGTTTCAAGCTAGTGTTCCTTAATTACAGACTTGACTTTAGAGAGGTGAGGTGGGCCTGAATGTACAGATGGGGACAAGTTGCCCTAGCAGTAAGATGTAGCAGAACATAGAGGCCAGGAAGAAGTGCCACTTAAACCAGATGACTGCTCCTCTGTTCCTGGTGACTATCTTTGAAAGAACACAATTCTAAAATTGTACTTGTTTTAAATTTATTGATTTGCTGGCTGTGGTTTTGCTATTTGTCTTAGAAAATGAGGATCTCTCCATTTCCAATCTCATTTTCCTTGATTTTTCCAAGATTTACTCAGAGTGGCTTAGCAGATTCCTCTGCAATTCTCTGGATCACAACTCAGTAGAGGCTGGGAAGAAATCATAAGACAACTAACATTTACTTAGTAAGTGGCTATAATTTACCAGACCTTTTACTAATATCAGTTATCTCCTTTAATCTCCTAACTTTGAGCAGTTAGATTTTTTTTTTCCTAATCACCATTAAGGAAACCCAGACTCAAGGAGGTTAGACACCTTGCCCAAATTTTAAAGCAAGAAAGTGGCAGGCGTCAAGACTCAAGCCTCCCTCAGGATGACTCCAAAGCCCATGTAGCTCCCACGGCTTCCGGAAAGTTTAAACTCCTTTGAGTAGTTCTATAATCTCAGTCCTGAATTTCTAATTTTTTCTTTAGAAATATGTATCCCATTTGTATGAGGATTATTTTCCTTTATAAGGAGGAAGAATTTGAAATTTCTTTTTTTGCCATCTGTCCCTTTTCTACCCTTGCCCAAACATAACTATGTCTTTTGATTATTATTAGCACTTTTTTTCCTTTTAAGAAGCCTTACTTAAATCTGTGTTCTACCTTTCAGATCTCTTTCATATAAGTCCATGTCACTCTTTTACATTCATGTATGACCTGGGGCAATTCACTGAACCTCTCTGAAGCTCAGTGGTCTTATCTCTAAAATGAAATTAAAATGGTATCCAACTTACAGTATGTTGTAAAATTTAAAAGACAGTGTGATCATATTAAGTGCTCAGCAAATGTCTTCTATTCTGTTGTCATCCTTGGTCATCCTCCGCTCCTTCCATCTTTTTGTACACATCCTTTTACATCTTATATTTTGTCAAATTCATCAAGCAGATTCTTGGACATATGCATCAAATTTTTTAAACACTGTGCTGTCAGAATTTTATTTTGAGTTCTTTTCCATTCCTTTTGATCCATTTACTCCTTCTTAAGTCTCCATCAAAAGAATTCCACATAAATTTTTCTCTAATAATTTTGAGTTGTAATATGTTCAACTAACTCTTTCTGATTAACTCTTGGATGACAGAGCTTTTTTTCTAGTTACTTCTTATCCATTTCTCTTTATTCAGTGCCTTCTTAACCAGGTTTCAGTCAAACTTACCAGTACTTCACTTTCTTATTCTTTCTCCTAAGAATATATAGCAACTTCTGCTTATCGTCCTTATCTTTGTGTTTCTTTGATAACTTTTTTAAAGTAAATAGTGTTTTGAACCATTTTCTTTTTCTTTAGCATCAAAATGCGCAGGAGACAGCCATGCTTCTTGGAAGCAGAAACAAAAGGCAAGATTCTATTATAGACTTGACCTCCGACCCAGCACATGATGTGAAACAAGACCTCTTGACACAACCGTTTTCTCACCTGAAACACAGGGACAGTAATGTTTCCCATTATCGCTGTGAGGATTAATGAGACAATGTTTGTAAAGCACTTTGAGTGCCTCCGGTGAAAGTTGCTCTATTATCACTCTGATTTCCCTCTACAAGATGGAAAAATCAATTCACCAGTCTCTATGAAAAGTTTTTTTGTGTGTGTGTGTTTTTTAAATCCATTTTGTTCACTTTTTGTGACAGAGATGGAACAGAAAGACGTTGCAAAAAAGAGACACAGATTCAGAACCCTGAACCATATTAGACTTAAGAAATTTTGTATGTGAATGACAGCTTTTAAATATTTTAAATAATGCATTTACTTAGAAAGTAAATAAGTATTTTTCAAGTAAATATAGCATACTTTTCAATCATCTTTGAAAGTATGTATGCTATATTCTGCTACTATAATGGAATACAGAAAGAGAAACACTGAAGTAATAAAAAGTTTGAATCATGCCTAAAAGAATGTGGGAATTAAAAGTTACTCTTGAGAATCATTCTTGACTCACATCTTTATGTCTCAAAGAAATTAGGCAACATACCTGTCAGTTATTTTTTATAACAAGAGTTAATAAAGTAGGAATTATGGAGCGATTTGAACTTCAACATAAGTTCTGAAATATCTTTAAAAATAATACCTAAGACATCTAAAAACAATCTTAGCTGAATTCAAAGTGCCTACTTCCACACAATGGCTATATGTGAAATTTCCATCTTTCTACTACATTTTGGTAAACAACTAATATACACAATGAGTGTTCCCATGTAATTGAGAAATACAATAAAAAATATGAGAAAGTCTAATGAAAATAGGTCAGTAGACTTAAAGGAAATAAAATATCTTATTAACATTTGTGGGAGGAAATTACCTGACAATGAACTAGAAATAGGTAAAACTTATTTAGGTGACTATATGCAAATAAAGTCATGTTATCTAGGAAATTCAGAAAGCAAAATAAGAAAAAGAAAAACACCAATGACAATATAAAGTGTATGAACCAAACAGAACCTCATAGCCTAGAGATTTTGAAAAATAAGCTATAAAAATCCATCACAGAGCAATAATGCAAATAAAATGCCAGTTAAGAGCCTCTTCAGTGTTATTTCTTTCTTTGTAAAAACATCTTCAAATCTCAGATCATCAGCATTAATCTTGGTATAGATAATATCAGTTGCTCATAGAAATTCCAACATGCAAAGCACAGTTATTTTACAAAGACTCAGTAATTTTTTGGTTTACCCCAAACTCCACAGGGCAGAACAGGAAACCAGAGTAATCAAGTCAAAACCGATGTGAAATTGGAAAAAAAAAAGAGAGAGAGAGAGAGTCTAATTCCATAATCTTCACCAAGGCTAAATTGTCACTGATTCCAATTATATATCTATTGAGAAAGCACAATTGAAATCTGAGCCTATCAAAGTCCTGTTTCAGCCTCCTTGTGGTAATTACACTTATCTTTTACAGGTTAATGGCAGAATCAAAAGAATTAAGAACTAACTAATAAAGGGATGAACTATGTAGCAATGACTTTCCAAGTGAGTGTTGAGAGGCTGGTCAATGTGAGGCAGCATTGTACCAATCATATGCACAGATTTCATTTGTGTGAAAGAACTCCACCACTAAAATCTGAAGTACACATTCATGAACTGATAAATCACAGGAGACTCTTCCATAGAGGCATCTGCTCAGGCTTCAGAATCAGACCAATGAACTTAAATGCAAATCCTTTTACAGACCCTTACTATGTGACTTAAATAATTTATGTAAGTTTTCTGGGTCTCAGGTTCTTCATTAAAAATAAAAGCAGAACTGTTACAAGGATTAACTGTTTTTTTATTTTTATTTATTGATTTTAGAGAGAGGGGGAACAGAGAGAGAGAGAGAAAGACAAAATATTTTTGTTCCACTTATTTATGCATTCACTGGTTGATTCTTGTATGTGCCCTCACGAGGGATAAGCACTTGTAACCTTGGCGTATCAGAACTATGCTCCAAACAACTGAGCTACACAGCCAGGATGATATACTGTTTTAATGTATGTAAAGAGATCAGCAGAGAGTAGTAAATGAATAAATTATGCCCTCCCCCTCTTTACCTCAGAAGATACTAGGCAAAGATCAATTAATACCCCCATGTCTCTACAAAACCAGAAACTATACATATTAAAGACAACTTTACAGCTAGCCAGCACTTGTACGTTATCACAGTGATTTACAATGTTACTGCCCAGATGCTGGCCCATACTGCACAGCTAACTACAAATGAAGCCCCTTTCTTCTTGACCTTACTCAATTACACACTCCATTTTTACTTCTAGGATCCTAAGCAGAGTGAGATTAC